>PVIY010003577.1:0-111490 GCA_004026745.1 Myrmecophaga tridactyla
TACAGTATTAAAGTGATTTTTAGTTTATACTCATTAGTGAAAATGTGCTTTTTAATTAGTCTTTTGCATGCTAGTTATTCCTTTTTTAAAATTTCCAGAGATTAAAATATAGATTTTTATATAACAAGAAGCAAAATAGACAAACCAATACTTGTACTTTTGAAGTAGCATGTCACCTTTTAAATTGTAATTAATAGTATTCAATTACAATCTAAACAATTATATTTACATGAACATAAATATATAGTTATTATATTAAAACACCAGAAAATGCCAAACTATCACTTCTACTTCATCTATTCAGGAACTTTGAATAGTAAGTTGAAACTATTGCTCAATTTGTAGTCCCTCTATTTGCCAGCAACAGCTGGGCAATCATTCCTAACTATCTTCAGCAAGTAGAAAATTCATGTTCAACTTAATAATTATTGAATCAAATGGAGAATCAAGTTCCATCCAGATTTAACTTGGCAACATAGTACTTTGAAAAAATAAAACCCTCATAAATTATTGCTATAATTCTGAATTTACTATCTTGCAAATGTTTCTGACCACTTAGTGTAATGTTTCTATTAACGTAGTAATAGAATAAACCAAAAATTGATTTTTGATAGTAAACCCCTCACTTAAAAGAGTTAATGCATTTTGGTCCATTTTTTATGTTAATCTGAACAATAATAATGTCATTTTCTATATTAGCACCTTAAAAATATTACTGCAATATATTGTTTACATTTTTAAGTTCTTATTTATAATATTTTTCTTTCCAAAATGGGATCTGCTTTTTTTCAATGCTTTTTACTTTTAAACATTGTCCTCAATTTGGATTGATTAAAACAAACTTTTTTTTGTTTGAAAAAACTTCATCTATTAAAGTGATGGACTTGTCTCCCATTGGAGTCTGTAAAACAAATGAACTGATGCTCAAATGCAATAATTCCAAGAACTTAATGTGCTCCCTTGCTTGTGCTATAATTGTTGAAACCTTTCCCAGAATGTAAACTTCTGAAAAGAAACTGAGGACCACTTTGGACACAGTGAAATTATACTGGTGACAATAATTTTCCTCGGTTTGTGTAGACTCTTCAGAATCATGCACGCTGCTTGTGCTTATCTTGAAAATGTCCAAGCTAAGGTGTCAAAAGAAGATATCTTGACTCTGAAGAAAGGCTGCTGGCTTCCAGGATTCCTGTCACATGGGAAAGCACATGGCTGGGATCTGCTGGCCGTTTGCTCCTGAGTTCCCTTGCCAACGGCCTTCTCTCTAAGTGTCTCTGGGTCATTCTTTAGTATCTCCAGGGCCTTTCTCTCTCTGTCTCCAAAATATCTCTGGGTTTTCTTACTCTCTTAGTTTCTCTTGGGACTTTTTTTTCTCTCTCTAAATGTCTCTGAATTATTTTGTCATCCTCTCACAAACAGTTACAATAAAGATAATTAAGACCTACCTTGAATTGAGTGGGTCACATCTCCATGGAAACAACCTAATACAAAGGTCCTGCCTAGAATAGTTCTGTACCCATAGAAATGGATTAGAAGAACATGGCTTTTCAGGCATACATAACAGTTTCAAACAAGAACACCCATCTTGTTCATCAAGTTAATATTTGTAAAAAACAAATGGTACACTTATTTTCAGAGAAAAATATATTTTGACATACCTTGTAAATAGATAATGTTTCTTTTGTAGGAGCAACCTTCTAGTAAATATAGTAAAATCTTCAAATATTATTATCAAATATCAGATGAGTGTATGGACACATTTTTAATTATATTTTTTGGAAAGAAACGTTCAAAAGCAAGCAAAGGTGAACAATTGTGGCAATCTATAAAAGCTTGCAAAGTAACTGAAGTGAATTTTTGAATAATTGTAAATACTGAGGGCAGATTTCCTATTATCTATGTGCATTCTAGAATATCATTCATTGGTTTGTTCTCTTCCTATTTTCACTTACCAATCACAAGATCAAAAATGTCCTGCAGTATTTTACATTTGGCAGTGATGGTGGTAAAATTCTAACTTAACTTCATCAAAACATTTCCAAATGTGGTTATTAATAGCCACTTTTCAATATGCATATCATTTAAATATTATAAAACTCCAATGCAGTTTAAAAGCAGTAGTTGATTTTTAAATTAGCAATATATAAAATAACCTATCCTATACTTTTTTCTATTTGTCTATATACATAAATTGAATTGTTAGCTTATATTTATAAGAATTTGATGATTTTTAAAACTAAGTATAACAAAATGACCTTTCTAACAATATAAGTGGTAATAAGTTGTGCATTTTAATATAATGTTTGAAATTATTTAATGCATTCATAGTAATACATTTTAATAATTTAACAGTATTATCATCAAAGCTCCTGAAAAGCTCAGATGAATTATTTAATAGACATAAGTAAAATTTGTATTGCAAAGAAAGGTTTCCTTTAAGGAAGAAAAGCTTTGTTAGGTTTATAAAATAATGAATATAGGAAATCAAAATGAAAAACAGAATGTTACAATGTGGTTGTAGTCCATAATATACTCTATAAGAAAATCTTTAATTTTGGTATGAACAAGCAATACTTATATTTAATATGTCAAATATTTATGAAATAATTTAAATATATACTATAATTTAATATGTATATGTCTAAGTGAATCTCAAAATGATATGAGAAAATATGTTTGATGTTTAAAAGTAATAAAATAATTCTATATATTTTCACCCACTTTTTCATATTCACATATTGCTGAATTTTGCCTTTTCTCTGAATTATTTTTCTAATTTTATGAATTTCCAAAATGTGCCACCTATTGTACAATTTAAAATAATGTGCCTGTCAATATTTGAACCTAAAAAGCATTATAAAATGAATGTATTTAACTAATGCAAAATAGTTTTCAACAACTTAGACTGTGTTAATGTAATGTCATTGAGACAAAAGTCATTTTGAATTTGATTATAAATTTTGTCCATTCTTTTGAAAATATTTCATTTATAAAGTAACATCTGAATTGATTGTCTTACTGAAATTTTTGATATTGAAGATATCTTAATAATGGATTGCTACACAAAATATCAGGAACACTTGTTTGATTGATATATATTAATTAGGACGACAGTCCATAGTAAGGAACTAGTTGATTACCATATGAAATATTTCTCTACATAATCACGACAAATTTCACATGATAGTAATCATGCATTCCTCATCTATTTCTGCTCTTTCTGCATCTATTTGTGTGTATTTTCTTCTTCTTTGGATCCTTGTCCTCCTCCTAATCCTTCTCTTCTATTGTATTCATTTATTCTTTAAAAAAATAAGAAAAGAACATTCTTTAAACATGATGATCTATTATCTGACAATCTAGTCTCATTGTAAAATGTGTCTTTATCACTAAAGTTATGTTCACTTAGCTTTCATCTTGTAGCATTTGGAAAATATGTTTTAAATAGTTTCTCTGATTTTATTCATTTTAATTTTATTTATTAACAAAATGCGACTTCTAAATTTAATATTTTTAACATATAATTTAAATACTGCTGAAAGAAAAATTGTATACCTTCATGAAGTGCATGGAACTATTCTCCATTTCCAGAGTGAATTTCATGTTCTTAAAATTATTAAGAGGAGGTAAACTAATATTTCTGTGAGAAAGTTTGTCATTCATTCATTCACTCAATGGAAACATATCAAGTGTATATCAACTAAGTTTTAAGAATAATTGCAATAAGCATAAGAAGCACTTAACTGCATTAAAGTATTTTCCAAATTATGGTGAAGCCAGAGAGCCAATACAAAAAAAAGTATATTCAAGGCCACTCTTAACATGACATTTAAGTATTCTCAGCAATATGTATACACCTAATAGAAAGTGAAATTCAGTAATATTTTCTGTATAATTAATAAGAGTATTTTGCAGCTTTATGACTAAAGTCTATTAACACCTTTTTTTGAAACTCAATTAATATAGTTTCAGGTATAAAAATACCCTCCATAAAGCACATTAATGAAGAATTTTGTAAAATAGAGATTAATAGATTATTAAGATAATATTCAAAGATAAAAACAAAAGATTTCACCACAGACTCAGAGAAAATATTTTCAAAGCATATTCCTGCAAAAGTACCTATACCCAAAATATAAAAATGACTCAGAAAATTCCACAGTAATAATGCAAACAACCCAAACAAACATGGATAAAAATTTGAACAGCCACTTCCCTGAAGAAAATATTCAGATGGCAATTAAGCATACGAAAAGAAGCTCAAGACTATTTTTCTCTAGTGGACTTCAGACTAAAAGAACAATGAGATACCCTGGAGACCTTTTAGATTGGCTAAAATCTGAAAAATTACCTATCGACTGCTACCAAGTATGTGGAACAACAGTTAACTCTCATTCATTGCTGACTGGAATGAAGTTTCATTGGAAGACAATTTTATGGTTTCTTACAAAACTAAATGTAGTTTTACCATATGATTGTTTAATTGTTCTCTTTGGAATTTATCTTACAAATTGAATAGTTCATATAAAAAAAAAACTGCAACTGAATGTTTATAGTAGTTTAGGTTATAATTGTCCCAAATTGGAAGAAATGAAAATGACCTTCATAGCTGAATAGATAGCTAAATGATAAAATAACCATACACTGGAATACCATTAACTAAGGGGAATGAGCTATCAAGCTGTGAAACAACATGGATAAATCTCAAACACATATGACTAAGGAAAACAAGCCAATCTGAAAAGGGTTCATACTGTATGATTCCTTTCATATGAATGACAATTTAGAAAAAGCAAGAATATAGAAAAAGTAAAAATATCATTGGCTGGTAGAGGATCAAGGGGAGGGAGGATGGTTTAAGTAGGTAAAACAAGTCAGATTTCAGAAGGGTGGAACTATTCTGTATTATATGATACTTATGGTTACATGACACCTATTCATATGTCAAATCTCATAAAACTTTACATACTGAATGAACCTTAATAATGGAATGTTTATAAAAAACATTTAGGAGCCAGGAGGTCCCAGGATGGAATACTCAATGTGACACAATAATCTAACTATATTACAAACGTCTGAAAGAATGTCATTGAAAGAGTACAGGGAAAAAATGCTGACCTATTTAACTTTGGAAGTAGGTTCTGTAAACCTAAAAGCAACTGTAAATAAGCATTGTACTTTAGTTGATATATTAGTTTTCAATAGAGGTATTGGTTAACAATTATGAAATTGTTGTACATTTTCACTGAAATTGACCCACTAAGTATGTAGATGATGAATAGTAGAAGCCAGTTTTCTCACTGTTGGAGTTGGAATTTATATGGGTTAAAGAAAAGACAAAACTAACAATGATGACTGATATCAAAATTATTATGTTTGAGATGGTATTGGCAGGCATGCAGCTTAAAGGAGTCTGTTGAACTGTTATAAATGTCAAATAATTTTATGTGTTGACCACACAGACATATACACATATATTGAATTGTGTCTTCCATAAAGTCATGTTCAAGAACTAAACTAAAGTGGTATAAAGAAATATTGACCGCCAGTAAAAGTAACCATATAGGTTACTATAAACACCTATATTATTATACTGTGTGTGTGTGTGTATATATATATGTAATTTCATTTTTTACATTTTATAGGTTCTACTATGGATATGCATGAAAAGTAAATACAAATTTAGGGTTTTGGATACAGAATGAGTAAAGATAATTTATAACAAGTACAACAAAATGGTGAAGTTGCAGATGGGTAGAAGAACAATGTAGGTGTACGCAACTGGGCTAAGTAAATATCAAATCAAACATAATTTTTATACATTTGGGATGCTGAATTTAAACCCCATCGTAAGCACAAAGAAAATAGAGGAAAACATACTTAGAAAAGAGTGAAAAGGTATTTAAAATGGTAAGATACAAAAAAATCTAATAAATACCAAAGTAGGCATTATTAGAATAACTGAGGGACAAAAATGAGGAAAGACTTACAAACAGCAAGTAACAAAATGGCAGAAGAATGTCTTGCATTTTTAGTAATTAGTTTACATGTGAATAGATTAAAATGTCCAATCAAAAAGCAAAGATTGGTCTCATGGATACGAAGATCATGAACCAATTACATCGTGTTTATCAGAGACTCAGCTTAAATTCAAAGACACAATTAACATGAAAGGGAAAGCTTAGAAAAAAATATACCATGCAAACAAAAATAATAAAAAAAAAAACTAACTGGGGTAGCTTTACTCATATCAGACAAAACAGACATGAAGTTAAAAAAAAGAAAACTTACAAGATGCAAAAATGATGTTACTATATACTGGAAACATTATCAACTCTATAGGAAGATATAATGATTATAATTATTTATAGGCACTTAATGCCAGAAAACTAACATATATGAAGCAAACGTTGACATGTTTAAAGGGAGAAATAGATAGCTGCATTTAATAGTAAGAGAGTCCAATATACCACTTCCGATAATGGATGGAACATCTAGATAGAAGATCAGTAAGGAAATAGAAGACTTGAGTGACAGTAAAAACCAACTAGACCTAACAGATATGTATATCACATTTTAGTTTGCTAAAGCTGATGAGGTGTAATTTATCAGAAATGGGTTGGCTTTTATAATGGGGATTTATTAAGTTATGAGTTTACAATTCTGAGGCCATGAAAATGTCTGAATTAAGGCATCGACATGATGATAATAAGACTTTGAAGACAGATGTGCTGGTTTGAATATGGTGTGTACCCTAGGAAAGTTAAGCTGTTTAATCAACATTCAATATTGCTGGGTGGAATCTTTTAGTTTGTCTCCATGAAGATATCACTCACTCAGTTGTGGGTGGCAACTTTTGCTTAGTTGGATTCCATGAAAATGCATTTCCACCCATTCAAGTTGGGGTTGCTTATTGGAGACCTGTCAGAGAGAACCACTTTGGGATAAAGCTTTAGAGACAATAGAGCAAACAGAGCCCACACAACTAGAGACTTTTGGAGCTGGAGAAGGAAAATACACCCAGGGAAGCCACTGAAGAAGCCTGGAGAGAAAACTAGCAGATGCCACCATGTGCTTTTCCAGCTGAGAGAGAAACTCAAACATCATTGGCCTTTTGGAACCAAGATATCATTTCTTGAATGTCTTAATTTGGACATTTTTATAGGCTTGGTTAATATGGACATTTTCATGGCCTTAGAACTGTAAACTTGCAACTTTATAAATTCTCCTTTTAAAAACCATTCCATTTCTGGTACATTGCATTTCAGCAGCTTCAGCAAACTGAAACAGATTTTTGTATCAGAGAGGTGGGGTGCCGGGGTTTGCAAATATCAACCATGCTGGAACAGCTTTTTGAATGGATAATGGGAAGATTTTGGAAGAATTGTGAGAATCTTCACAGAGAAGGCATAGAATGCTTTGTAGAGACTGTTGGTAGAAAGGCAGACTCTAAAGATACCTCTATTAAGGCCTTAGACAGAAACAATGAACTTGGATATTTAGCAGAAGAGATTCCCAAATTAAAAGCGTAAAGTGCAGCCTGGTTTCTCCTTGCAGATTATAGTGAAATGCAACAGGAACAAGATAAGTTGAGAACCAAACTCTTTGGTGCAAAGGCATCAGAAATTGTTAGTCTGGAAATTTCTGGGCTTCCAGAAAGGGAGACCCCAGAGAATAGTGCCCCACATTAGGATTTAACCAAACATGGAACCAGCCAACCATTTCAGAAAATGTGAGGATTTGAGATGGAATTATCCAGAAAGGATTTGTGGAAAGTCCTTTTGTCTTATGGGCATGATTCCAGCATATTGCATAGAAAACCAACAAGAGTGTTGTGGGATCTGTATAAATGGAACCAATGCCAGTCTGGATCAAAAGGGACAGAAAAGGGACAGATTGAAAGAAAAGTGACTTCAAAGGCAGAACCATGGAAGCTAAGGTCTGAAGTCAAGAAACTTCAGGCCAGGAGAACAGATCCACCTCTGCACTTGTTGAGGGTGAGTTTTTCCTGAAAGCAGAGGGTGGGCCCCCATTGTTCTGGAAGAGTGGGGCCACAGGTCTTGGAGAGGGTGAAGCATATACATCGGGGATTGAGGAGAGCCTGGGTGACATCCCATTGTTCCAGGAGGTTGGATGTGTGACCCAGAGATGGCAGAGGGCCTGTGTGTGGCCGCAATATTTGGAGAGGGTGGAGTTGGGAAAAAGGCGACCTCTCCAATGTCCCCCACAGTTGCATTTGAAGAGAGCCAGGCCACTGCATTGGCCCTTCAATGTGTGACTTCTGATTTCTAAAACCCTGAGAATAAATTACTCTGAGACTTTGAAATCTAATGGCATTTGCCCTGCAAGTTTCCAGAATTGTTTCGTTCCAGCAACCCCTGTGTTTCTTCCAATTTCTCCCTATAGAAATTGGAATACATATCCTATGTCTGTCCCTCCTTTGTATAGTGGCAGCAATAAATTGTTCTGAGTTTTACAGATCCAGAACCAGAGGGAAATTTTGCCTTAGGACAGACCATAGCTTTAGCTGACTTCTATGATGTTTGGTACTATTTTTGACTTTCTATTGTATTTGTTTTGTTAATGAAATGGTTTAAGAGTCTTTGATATTGTGATGGAATGAATGTATTTTACATTTAGAAAAATATATATGTATTTTGTGCCTGCAAAGGGTGGAATGTGCCAATTTGAATCTGTTGTGGATCCCAGAAAAGCCAAGTTATTTAGTTCTCATTCAATATTGGTGGGTGGGTTCTTTTTGATTGTCTCCATGGAGATGTGACCCACCCAATTGTGGGTGGTAACTTTTGATTAGGTGGTTTTCATGGATATGTGTGCTCCACCTATTCAAAGTTGAGCCCTTTCAGAGGGAACTATTTTGGGAAAAATATTTAGGGCAAATAGAGCCAACAGATACCACACCTCCAGAGACTTTTGGAAATGGAAGAGGAAAATGTCCCTGGGTGGGTGGCTGCCATGGCTCAGCAGGCAGAGCTCCAACCTGTGGTGCTGGAGGTCTGGAGTTCGATCTCTGGTGCCTCCTGCCCATATGCAAATTAAAAAAAAAAGAAAAAGAAAATGTCCCTGGGGAAGCCATTGAAGAAGCCTGGAGAGAAAGCAAGCAGACATTGCCATGTGTTGATGAGAGAGAAAGCCTGAATGTCATCAACCTTCTTGAACCAAAGTATATTTTACTGGATGCCTTAGTTTGGGCATTTTTGTAGCTTTGCCTTAATTTGGACATTTTCATGACCTCAGAACTGTAAACATGTAATTTAACAAATCATCCTTTTAAAAAAACATTCCATTTCTGGTATATTGCATTCTTGCAGCTTCAACAAAATAAAACAGCTACTACCATTCTTAGCTCCTCAATCACATGTAAAGTCACAGAGGCTAGTTTCTCCAGTCTCTCTGAGAATTCATTGCTTCCAGCCTCTGGCTTCAGTGGGTTGCTGTCTTTGCTTCTCTGAGGCTTATTTCTGTGTCTTCTCTATTTTTTATCCTCTTTAAAAGTACTGCAGTAAAAGTACCTGGAGCCTGCCCCAATTGAAATTATCTATTAAAAAAAGTCCCACCCACAGTATGTTTACACCCGCAGGAACAGTTTAAAATAACATAATTTTCTGGAGTACATGCAACTTCAAACTATCACACTTCACCTAATAACAGCAGAATACACATTATTCTCTACCATATATTATTCATTCTCTGGGACAGACCATACGTCAAGTAACAAAAGAAGTTTCAATAAAAAAAATATTGAGAATATAAGATTTATGTTCTCTAGCAACAATAGAATGAAAGTAGAAACAAATAAAAGAGGAAGACTAAAGGCATGTGTGACACTAGAAGGAAAGACAGAAGATAAAGACTGGACTGTATAAGTTAGCAAAGCCTTGAGAGGACAATGATGGTGATCAAAAGTATAAATAAAAGAATGCTTTTACATCTGGGAGAATAAATAAATGTCAACATTGCAAGGTACTGAAAATAGGATGGTACATGGACAAAATGCAATTAATGAAACCTAGGGTCTATAGTTAACAGTAACATTGTTATGTACTTAAATTAAATGTAGCAAATGCAATATGCCAAAGGTAAATATCAATAAGAGGGGGATAAAACAGAGGCTAAAGGGGTTCTTAGTGTTGTTGTTGTATCTTTTTATGTTATATTATATTATTTATTTTTATTCTTCATTGTTTCTGTTCATTTTTCATTTTTCTTTTTTTTTTAATATTTTTACTGAGAAATCTTCACATGCATACAGTCCATACATGGGGTACAATTATTGGCTCATAATATCATCACATAGTTGGGTATTAATCCCCATGATCATTTTAAAAACATTTGTATTACTTCAGAAAAAAGAATTTAAAAAGAAAAAAAAGAAAAACTCATATATCTCATATCACTTATGCCTCCCTCTCATTGACCACCAGTATTTCAAGCACCCCAATTTTTTACACTTTATCCCCACTCTATTATTTATTTAATTTTTTGTCCTTATATTTTACTCATTTGTCCATACCCTGAAAAAATGGAGCATCAGACGCAAGGTTTTCACAACCCCACTGTCACATTGTAAATGCTATGTGATTGTATAATCATCTTCAAGAATCAAGGCTACTAGAACACAGTGCAATAGTTTCAGGTAATTCTCTCCAACCAGTCCAATACACTATAAACTAAAAAGGGATATATATATATAATGCATAATTATAATCTCCAGGATAATATCTCAACTCTGAAATCCCTCAGCCACTGAAATTTTATTTTGTCTCATTTTTCTATTCTCCCTTTTACTAAAGAAGTCTTTTGCAGATCCTCGCTCATTCTGGGAGTTCTGTCCCATGCTGTCAGGAAGATTTACTATCCCTGGGAGTTATGTCCCATGTAGCATGAACATCAGTAAGTTTTCCAGCTGAGTTGTCTTAGAGACAGGCCACATCTGAGCAAAAAGAGAGGTTCTCTGGTGGTGATTCTTTGGCATAATTACAAGTAGGCCTAACTTCTCCTTTTGAGGAGTAAGTTTCATAAAAGTGAGCCCCATGATCAAAGGATCAGCCCATTGATTTCCTTGTACCTGCTGCCTGCGAGAATATCAGGAATTTCCCAAATGGGGGAGTTGAATATTTCTTCCTTTCTCCTCCATACCCCAAGGGGACATTTCAAATACATTTTCATTCACTGCCAAAATTATTCTGGGATATATCAGGACATCACACTAACCCATAAAAACCAACAAGATCTCATGCCTTATTCAAGAGTCCATGTAATTATGGCATTCAACTGAATTGACCACGCAAGTTAAATTAGTTAATACACAACCCATCATACCAAAATAAACAGCTCTCCCTTTGGTCTCACACAGAAGTTGAAGCTTTAGAATGTGAACCATATCATCCTTTACCTTCTATCCTGATTTACCTTTAATCCTACCCACATCAGCTTCATTCATATCCCTAGTATAAGGCTGATCACTTTTGAGGCTTTTTAAACCGTTGCTGAATGAGGTTATGCTTACTTTCGTAGTTTCAGAGCTCTAGATCTAGTCTCAGGTGTTAGATAAATACCCAAAGTTCCTGGGAATTACCGGGTTATATTCAAACAGCTCAATATCTTAGGATATAGAAATAACAGTTACAACTCCTGAATATATGTTACTGCTGAAAGAGTTTACAATCTAGGACCCTTTACAATAAGCTACAACCTGATAATCCATGCTGTTGAATTCAATTCATGAAGTTTGTACAATATTTTCTGTCCATATGTGAGGAATGATAATATTTTTATTTCTGCCATTTCATAAAACATACAGTTCTATGGTTGCTTCACCTTGTTACATGCCTCACAACTTCATTCCTTCTTGCTGCCACAAAGCCGTCCATTGTATGTATACACCACAGTTTCCCTCTCCTTTCCTCAGTCATTATACCCTAAGGCTACTTTCATCCATTGCAAATCATGAACACTGCCTCCATAAAACACTAGTGTGCAAATGTCCATTTGTGTCCATACACTCAGTTCATCCAGTTATATATGAGCAAGAGGTTTGCAGAATCATATGGCAACCCTACCCATAGCCTTCTGTGGAACCACCAGACTGTACTCTAGAGGGACTGCACCTCTCAATTTCCCTATCAACAGTAAATAGGGACATCCCTTTCTCCACATTTTCCACAGCACGTGTTTATCTCTGTTAATTTTAAGCAGTTTTATTCACACATCACACAGTCCAACCTAAGTAAATAGACATGCCTTCCCACCATAATCTGTAAGAAGACATTTCCCGTTCTTCTACAAAGAATCTATATCTCTCCCCCATGACACTTGTCATTTTACTTTGTCATAAAGCCTTTGTTAAATTCAGTGGAAGCATAATACAATGTTACTGTTGATTAAAGACCCTAGTATCATTGATAGTACTTTTTCCTGTATACAATCCATTTTCAACAACTTGCAGTGTTGACATTCATTTGCTCTCCCTCATGCAAAAACATTTTTATATTTGTATATTTAATCACCATCATAGTCCACTCTAGGCATTGCTAATTTATCCTCTATCTTTCCTTCTGGTTTCATATGTGCTGCCAGCCCTTCTCCGTGATGTTATACTCACATTCAGCTTCATTCAGTGTTCTTACATTATTGTGCTACAATCAGGTAACTTTGTGATATCCAGTTTTACAATCAGTCCTATAGCACAACCTATGTTCTTTCAGTACCAAATGCCCAATCTCTACACTAATTCTATCTCCTGATATCTGTGTTCTTAACTTTGACTCTCAAAGGCCACTCATTAATGTTAATTCATATTAGTGAGACCATACAGTATTTGTCCTTTGGTTTCTGGTTAATTTCACTGAGAAAAATGTCCTCAAAGTTTCTACATTTTGTTACATGCTTCATGACTTTATTCTCTCTTACAGTTGTGCAATATTCCATCATAAGTATATACCGCAGTTTAGCCATTCATCTGTTGATGAATATTTGACTGTTTCCATCTCTTGGCAGTTATAAATAAAGGTGTGATATACATGGATGTGCAATGTCCATTTCTGGCCTTGCCTTCAGGTCCTCTGAATATATACCTAGTGATGGGATAGCTGGATCATATAGCAATTTGATACAAAGCTTCCTGAAGAACTACTAAACTGTCTTCCAGAGCAATTATAACATTTTACATTCCCATTGACAGTGGTTAACTGTGTCTCTTTCTCCACATCCTCTCCAGCACGTCATTTTCTTTTTTTTTCATTTTCTGTTTTTTTTTATAATGACCATTCTATTGGGTGTGAGATGATATCTCATTGTGGTTTTGATTTGCATTGCCCTAATAACCAGTGAAGTTGAGCATTTTTTCATGGGCCTTTTAGTCATTTGCATTTCCTCTCCTCAGAAGTGTCTGTTCCTGCTTTTTTGCCAATATTTCAATTGGTTTGTTTGTCTTTTAGTTTTTGAACTGAAAAAAAAAAATCTCCTTATATATTCTGGATATTAAAACCTCATCTGATATGTGGTTTCCAAATATTGTGTCCCACTGCATAGGTTGCCTTTTTACTCTCCTGACCAAGTCTTTTGATGGACAGAAGTGTTAATTTTGAGACAATCCCATTTATCTATTTCTTTTTTCAATGTTCATGCTTTGGGTATAAGGTCTAGGAAACAACTTCCTATTACAAGTTTTATAAGGTATCTCCCTACATTTTATTCTAAAACTTTTATGGTCTTAGCACTAATGTTTAGGTCTTTGATCTATATTGAGTTAATTTTTGTTTCAGGTGTGAGATATGGATCCTCTTTCTTTCTTTTGCATATGGATAGACGGTTCTCCAAGCACCATATATTGAAGAGACTGCTCTTTCTCAAATGGGTTGGCTTGATCACCTAATCAAAGATCATAGATGAGAGGGTCTATTTCTGAGCACTCAAATTGATTCCATTGTTCAATATATTTATCTTTCTAACAGTATCATGCTATTTTGACCACTGTAACTTCATAATATGCTTTAAAGTCAGGTCATGTGAGACCTCCCACTTCACTTTTCTTTCTCAAGATATTTTTAGCTATTTGGGACACCCTGACTTTTGAAATAAGTTTGGTTATTGTTTTTCTATTTCTGAAAAGTAAGTTATTGGATTTTAATTAGAACTGTATTTAATCCATAAATCAATTTGATTACAATTGACATCTTAACTGTATTTTGGCTCCCAATCCATGAATATGTCATTCTCTTCCATTTATTTATGTCTTTTATCATTTCTGTTAGCAATTTCTTATAGCTTCCTATAAATAGCCTTTTCGTATCCTTAATTAAATTTTATTCCTAAATATGTGATTCTTTGGTTGTTTGTAAATAGAATTATTTCTTGATTTCTTCCTCAGATTGCTCACCAATAGTATATAGAAACACTACAGATTTGGGGGGCATTGATCTTGTACACTGTCACTTTGCTATACTCATTTATTAGCTCTAGTAATTGTGCTCTAGATTTTTTTGTAGTATCATGTCATCTGCAAACAGTGTGAGTTTTACTTCTTCCTTTATAATTTGGATGTCTTTAATTTCATTTCCTTGTCTAATTGCTCTAGCTAGTATTTCCAGCACAATGTTGAATAAAATAGTGACAGTGGGCATCTTTGTTTTGTTCCTGATCTTTCAGTCTTTCCCCAATGTGGATTACGTTAGCTGAGTTTTTCATATATTCCCTTCATTATGTTGAAGAAATTTCTATCTAATCTTATCCTTTGAAGAGTCATCATCAAGAAAGGATGGTGAATTTTGTCAAATGCCTTTTCTGCATCAATTGACATGATCATGTAGTTTTTCTTCTTTGATTTATGATATGGTGTATTACATCAATTGCTTTTCTTATGTTTGGTTTTGGTAGTAGGGTGATGTTGACTTGATAGACTGAGTTAGGCAGCTTTCCCTCCCCTTCAAGTTTGTTTTTTTTTATTTGAAGTGTTTTAGCAGGATTGGTACCAATTCTTTCTTGAATGCTTGGTAGAAGTCACATGTGAAGCCATCCGGTCCTGGACTTTTCTTTTTGGAAACTTCTTTATGACCGATTCAATTTCTTTACTTGTGATTAGTTTGTTGAGGTCATCTACTTCTTCTTGAGTCAATGTTGTTTGTTCATGCCTTTCTAGGAAGTTGTCCATTTCATCTGTGTTGTGCAGTTTATTGGCCTATAGTTGCTCATAATATCTTCTCATTACCTCTTTTATTTCTGCAGTATGAGAGGTTATGTCTCCTCTTCCATTTATGATTTTATTTGTTTGCATCCTCTCTCTTTTTTTCTGTGTCTGTCAACCTAACTAAGGGCCAATCAATTTTGTTGATGTTGTCAAAGAAGCAACATCTGGTTTTGTTGATTTTCTCTATTTTTTTCATGGTCTCAAATATATTTATTTCTGCACTTATTTTTGTTAATTCTTTCTTTTGGGTTAGTTTGTTGTTCTTTCTTTAACTCTTCCAAGTGAATAGTTTATTCCTAAATTATGGGTCCTTTTTCTCTTCTAATATAGGAATTTAAGGAATTATTTTTTTTCTCAGAACTGCCTTTGTTGCATTCTAAAAGTTTCCATACATTGCTATTTCATTTTCACTTGCCTAAAGAAATTAATTGATTTCTCTTATAATTTCTCCCTTGACCTACTGGTTGTTTGAAAATGTGCTGTTTAGCCTCCATGTATTTGTTCACTTTCTGGCCCTCTCACTGTTATTGATTTCCAATTTTATTCTATTATGATCCAAGAAAGTGTTTTACGTGACTTAAATTTTTTTTTAATTTTTTGAGACTTGCTTTGTGACAAACCATTGACCTATCCTTGAGAATGATCCATAAGCACTTAGAAAAATGTGTATCCTGCTGTTGTGGAGTGTAATGTCTTATCTTTTTTATGTCTAGGTCACTTTTTATATTATTCAAATTCTCTGTTTCCTTATGATCCTTTGTCTAGATGTTCTGTTCTTGGATGAGAACTGGGAATGTAAATCTCCAACTATTTTGGTAGAGATCTTTACCTCTCCCTTCAATGTAGTCAGTGCTTTCCCAATGTATTTTGGAGTACTCAGGCTTGTTGTAAAAATATTTATGATTTTATGTCTTCTTGCTGAATTGTTCCTTTTATTAATACATGGTGTCCTTCTTTGTCTATTTTGTTTTACATTTGAAGTCTAATATGCCAGATATTAGTACAGCTACTTCTGCTCTTTTGTGATTGTTGTTTGCATGAAATATCTTTTCCCAGCCTTTCACTTTCAACCAGTTTTGGCACTTGGGTATAAAGTGAGACTCCTATAGACAGTATATATAGATGGGTCCTGTTTTTTTTTTTATAAATACATTCTGCCAGTCTATGTCTTTTGTTTGAGTTGTTTAATCTATTAATATTTAATGTTATTACTATAAAGGCAGTAGTTTCTTGTACCATTTGGTCTTTAGTATTTTTATATGTCATATCTAACTTGTTTTCTCTTTTTAGCCTTACTGAGTATCTGCATTTCTGCAGTATTCTCCAGACCTTTCTCTCCAGTCTTTTCCTCTCTGCCTGTAGTGTTCCCTGTGTATTTCTTGTAGAGCCAATATCTTAGTTACAAATTCTCACAGTGACTGTCTCAAAATATTTTAAAATATTTTAAAAGACTGTTTTTCTGGGTATAAAAGTCTAGTTTGGCAGTTTTTCTCTTTCAGTATCTTAAATATATCAAAACCTATCTTCTCGCCTCCATGGTTTCTGCTGAGAAATCCACACATAGTCTTACTGAGCTTCACTTGTATGTGATAGATTGCTTTTCTCTTGCTGTTTGCAAAATCTCTTTTTGTTTTGACATTTGACAATCTGATTAGTAAATGTCTCAGAGTATATCTATTTGGATGTATTCTGTTTGGGGTATGCTGCACATCTGGGATGTGTAATTTTGTGTCTTTCATAAGAGATAGGGATTTTTTGGTGATTATTTCCTGCATTAGTATTGCTGTTCCTTTTTCTTTCTCTTCTTTTTCCTGGTCACCTACAACATGTATGTTAGTGTGCCTGATGTTGTCGTGGAATTCTCCAAGACCCTGCTCATATTTTTTCTTTTTTTTTCCCTATATATTTTTTGCACATTGAATTTCAGATGTTTTATTCTCTTATTCACTTGTCCTTTCTTCTGGCTCTTTAAATCTATTGTTCTGGTTTTCCACTGATTTTTTTATGGGGGGGGAGGGAGGCAGTTGTGCATGGCTCAGGAATAGAACCTAGATCTCTCACATGGAAGGTGAGCATTCTACCACTGAACCACTCATGCACCATCCATTGATTTTTTTCATCTCTTTTGTGGTGCCTTTCATTCCCTTAAGTTCTGTGATTTGTGCATTTCAAACTTTTGAGTTCTTCTTTATGCTCACACAATGTCTTCTTTATAACCTCATTCAATTCATTGATTTGATTTTGAAGGAGATTTTACATGCCTGTTTGAACATTGTGAATTAATTGTTTCAACTCCTGAATCTCATTTGAAGTGTTGGTTTGTTCGTTTGACTGGGCTGTATCTTCAGTTTTCCTAGTATGACTCATTATTTTCTGCTGATGTCTAGGCATTTGATTTCCTTAATTAGTTTATTCTGGAGGTTGTTTTTACTCTTTTACTTAAAGTTTTCTTGCAAGATGGATTTGTTCTCTATCTGTTCTTTGACATTCAGTTCAACTTATTCTAGACCTCTAACAAATTTTGTTTAACTGATCAGAATTTTTCTGTTCTTGTTTTTTTGTTTCTTGCACTGCCTAAATGAAACCTGTTTTGTTGTTTGTTTCTTTGTTTGATTTGCTTTTTTGAGCATAGTCTCTTCAGATATTAGCGACCCTAATCAGATTCTCCCAGGCCAGACAGGCTCAAGTCTCATGACGAGAGTAGCCATTATCAGCTTTCCCTGAGGGTGGACCCAGCAGGTTGCTAGACTTTCATATGAAGCCACTAGACACTGTGAGTCTTTTCTTTCCTGCCCAGCAATAAGTGCTTATCTGCCATGGCTTCCAAGCAGTCTAAAGTGATGTGGTGCCTTTAATTTCAGCAGAGTCTTCTTGCCAGGGCTGTGTTGAGACAGAGGCTGATGTAGTAAGTGGGTTTTGATTGTTTCTGTTTTCTAGCCCCTCAGACCTAAATTCCATAAAGAATATCCTCCACTTGAACTCCAGCATAAATATATGATTAAATATAAATGCTTATATTATTACATTTTCGTTGGTAGCACCATTTATTTTTTTTACATTTTAAGAGACTTAAAATTCAAATGTTGAATGACAATAATAAATATTTGGTGACAGAAACACTAAATTTACAATAGCATCTAAAACAAGAAAATATTGAGGATTAAATTTGACCAAGGATATAAAAGACTTGTACTCTATAATCTATAAAACACTGATGAAAGAAATAAAAGAAGACCTAAATAGAAGACATCCTATGTTCATGGAGTTGAAAGCAATGTTATTCAAATGGCAATATTCCCCAAAGCAATGTACAGATTTGAAACAATTCTTTTCAAAATTCCAGCAATCTTTTATGCAGAAATTGAAAAGCTTATTTTCAATATTCATATGGAAATGCAAGGGACCCTGAAGAGCCAAAATAATTGTGACAACATAAAAAACAAATTGAAACACTCACAATTCCCAATTATAAAATACAGTAACCAAAATGGCATCATCCATGTGAAAGGAAATCAATGCATCATATTTGTAAATCAATGCATCAAAATTGTAAGTCCAGAAATAGAAACACTTATATATGGTCAATTGAGTTTCAACAAATGTACCAACCACATGATATGCAGAAAAATAGTCTCAAGAAATGGTTTGGGGAAAACTGGATATCCACATGCATAAGAATTAAGTTTGACCCGTACCTCACACTATATATAGGAAATAACTCGATATGAATTGAGAAGTTACATATAAGGGCTAATACCTTAATACTCTAGAAGATAACACAGAGGCAAATCTTCATGAACTGGGATTTGCTAATGAATTCTGAACTATGACAACAAAAGCATGATCAACAAAAGAAACAATAAATTCAACTTCATTAAAATTAAAGTCTTTTGTGCATCAAAGGATATTTTCAAAAAAGTAAAAAGACAACCTACAGAATAGGAGAAAATAATTATAATCTGTGTATAAAATAAAGGCTTACTACCAGAATATATAAAGAACTTTACAATGCAACAACAAAAAGACAAATAACCCAATTAAAACATTGGCAAAGTGCTTGAACAGACATTTATCCAAAAAGGATATACAAATGGCCAATAAGCACATGAAAATATGATCTATGTCAGTAGTCATTAGGGAAATGCAAATCAAAACCTAAATGAGCTAGCCCTTCATTTCCATAAAGATGGCTATGATTAAATAAAAATGCAAAATAAGAAATGTTGGTATGGATGTCAACCTCTGCTACCTTTTTGGTGCATGTATATAATGGCAACTCCTAGGAATACAGTTTGTGGTTCCTCTAAAATTTAAATGTGTGATTAGCATATGATCCTTTAATTCTAGTCTGAGGTAAATAACAAAGGAAAGTGCAAACAGGGTCTTATATAGATATATGAACACAAATGTTTGTAGCAGAACTATTTACAGTAGCTAAAGATGGTAACAACCCAAACATTCATCAAAAAATGAATGTTTGAAAAAATATAGTACATAAACACAATTAATATTATTTGACTATAAGAAGAAATGAAGTTCTGAGACTTGTTGCAACTTGGATGTACCCTGAAGACATTATGCTGAGTGAAATAAGGCACATAAGGACAAATATTGTATAATGTCATTTACATTCTAGAAAAAGTGAATTTATTTTGAAAGAAAATAGACTAGAGGTTGCAGGGGAATATAGGGAGGGATAACACAATGTTTATAAATAAAAATAAATTTTAAAGTTAATCTAAAGAACTTCAACATTCCATGCTTTATAATAATTTTAGAAAAATACTTTCTCTAAACTTTTCTTGGTCTAGTCCCACCTGCAATGACTATGAAATTTTCCCCCTTTTATGAAGCCTCTTTTATGGACAATTCATGATTTTCAAGAAATTTGATTTGATGATTGATTTACTATTTAGAATGTAGCCAATTAGCATATGTAACAAGCACTAGAGACTAAATGTCCTTTCCTTATCTTTGAGAGTGCCCATCTTAAATCACCTTGGTTCCTTTGTTAATCTCTGATTCACTCCCCCTACTTCAGGACTGTATTATTTGAGTATTTATGTCTTGGTTCACAAGAAAGCCCCATATTTTGTAATCTTTCACATAGCTTTTTCCTTATTGTAATTGTCACTTATGTATTCCCCTAGAAAGTTGACTGTAGAACCAGATAGATATTACAAAGATAATGGAAATTATTTAATATTACTGAGGGATATAAAAAAAAAACACAACCCAAAAGAGCTCAATTATCTGACAACTGGAGAAATGAAGTAAATACAGAACAAAGGAGGAGGGAAGATGGAAGATAATCTAATTAGGAAGGCAAACCTGGGTTTCTTTTATTCTTGTTCTAATGCAGATTTAGGGCTTTCTATTGATTTTTGTTCTATTACTATCTAAAAGTATGTTAAAATCTCCAATTATGTTTGTGGGTTTATCTCTTCCCCTTTCCCTCATGTTTTCTTTTATTATTTTTATTCATATATATATATATATATACATGTAAAAGTATATATGTATATATATATTTATTTATTTATTTATTTTGCATGAGCAGGCACTGGGAATCAAACCTGGGTCTCTGGCATGGCAGGCAAGAACTCTGCCTGCTGAGCCACCATGGCCTGCTCTATTTTTATTCATATATTTTTAATTCTTCTTATTATGATACATAGTATTGATTGGCTTTTTACATCTTTATAATATATCCCTCTTTGTTGTATTTCTTGCAGATATTTAATATGTGTGATCTTAGCAAAGCCATTTCAAGTTATTTTTGGCTAGGATCTTTATCTTTTAACTTTCCAATTAATTGTGTACTTACATTTAAAGTGTGTATGCTATAATCATAATTTGAATGGATTGTATTTCTTATTGTTCGCATGACAATCTTAATCTTTACTTAAAGTAAGTAATGTGAATGTAAATTACCAAAGTAGATGGGTTAGCTTTTCTATCTTTTCTTCTATTATATCACATCTATTTTTTGTTGCTGTGTTCCTTATTTCTCAACTTCTTTTGGATTTATTCAGTATTGTATATATTTTTGCTTTATTTTTTACTGCGTACATTTATATGGATACTTTAGTAGTGATCCTAGAAACTATAACATGCGCCTTTCACTTATTAGAGTCTACCTTAAAATATTTGAACTCCATTTTTCCCATTCTACTTCTTTCGTTATTTCATCATAAATTTTACTTTGACATATTCCACAAATCTCATAAGACATTATTATTGCTGCTATAAGCAATCATTGTGATTTTATATTTACTTACATTTTTACCTGTTTCAGCACATTTCATTCTTTCCTGCGATTATATGCTTCCATCTGGAATTATTTATTTCCTCTTGGAGAACTCTGTGCAGCCTCTCTGGCAGTGTAAGACTGATGACAATTTTGACTTTATTTTGGTCTGTCTTCATTCACATTTAATTTTTAGTAATATTTTTCAAGAAATAGAGTTCTTGGTTGAGAAATGTGTGCTTGTTTTTCTTGTGGATGTTGTTTTTGCTTCATTTTCATTCCAATGTTTTCTGCTTTTCAAATTTTATATTAAAGAGTCATCAGTCTCTTTTGTTGCTGCTTTGAAAACATTGGGTCTTTTAACTGTGACTTTTGCCTTTAAGATTTTCTTCTTATATTTCTATTACAGCATTTTAACCATGATTTGTCTAACTATGCATGTTTACATTGTATTTATCCCATTTGATATTTACTGAGCTTCTTTAATGCTGGTTTGACATTCATCAATTCTTGCCCCTTAACTTTTCAGATGTTATTTCTCCCCCATTTATTGTGTGCTTCAGATGCTGATTGTCCATTTGTTACTTTTTAAAATAGAATCCAATGCTCTGTTGAAAGCATTCAAATCTATATTAGTTTCATCCATCTTTCCTATCCTTACAGTATTCTATGTATAATATTTATGTTAAAGTGCCTACCTGCTATCTCCCAAACTTTTGTCATCTGCAGTTCTTCTGTTATCTTTTTTTTAATATATGCTTGCCCTTCCTCACATTTGCTTGCTTTTATCTTGTGATTTTTAAATTCATATATGATGGTGTGTATAATAGAAATACAGTGACTTAAGTTGCTCTCATTTTCATTGACAGAGCAAGTACTTTTTTACTTTCTTTGGCACATAGAGTGATGGTCTGATTGCCTCAGCTGAGATGAGTTGAGCTAGGTTAATGATAGTTTTCAGCTTTAGTAAGAATCAATTCCCCTTTAATTTTAGTTGTATCAAGGGTAAAGCCTGTCATGTTATTCCACTAGTATTTTGTCTGCTATTATTTCATATATGTGTGATATTTAGATCTGCCATTTGGTCCATTATTCAGCTTTCTCAGATGCTACAGAGTGCAAAAAAATATTTCATATAGAAAACCATTGATTCCATTCAATTTTTCCAGCACATGAGGTAGACAAAATTTCTCCTGTTTCCTTCTTCTTATAGGTCCTACCTGCTTATAGTTAGACTGATCTTAAATATTTGCAAAACATAGGGTTTTGCCTACAGGGAAAAAAACAGCCAGTAATTTCAGATCATTAGGAATTATCTTTCTTTCTTCGGAATTTTACTGTTTCTGGCCCTTTTTTATTTCATAGATCTCTAATGTGTTTACCATTTTATTTATTTACTTGTTTTTTTTCTCTAACTATTTAGTGGTGATAGTGACTTGTCACTGTCCACCTGTAACTTTCCTAGAAGTCTTATTATTTATAATTTAGATTGTAAAATCATTTTCCTTTATTTTAATTAAAATTCCATATTGATGGCATTTCCATTATTTCTGTATATTGTATGAATACTAACATGATGTTATCAAGAATAGAAATGGATACAAAATATCCAGAGCCAACTGTAAGCTGACATTTATTAAAACTGAGGAGTGGAAGACTATCTTAGAAGAAATTTGTCAAGAGAGAACAAGATATATAAAGCCAGAGAAGGAAAGAAAATTTTATATTTACATAAGTAATTAGAACTTTAGACAGTAACACTGATGAAAATCCAAAAAATATAGTGAATCATATGTTGTATTATGTAATTTTAAGTTAGAGAAGTTAATAAAATTAGGAACTTGAGGCAAATGTGCATGATAGGAGAATAGAATTAAAGCATCATATGTAAGCAGGTTTTGAAGGAACCATCTTCCAGGTACAATTAGTGTAATATTAACTATCTCCCATTGGGGCAGAACAAGCTCCTAGGATTCTTTTTTAATTTAACACAAATGTCATAGCAGAACAATGGGCATGCATATCAGGGATGGAATAGGAGAAAATAACTCCAGATAAAGCTAAAGTTATGTTTCATTTTTCAAGCCTCTTTTGCATAATGATAATGAAGGTGAGGCAAAAAAGTACAGATAATAAGAGGTATTGAGAATATTGATCCATATAACAAATGATTATTCTTTACTTTTCATATGAAGACTTCTTGAAATCTAGATCTTAAAAGGCATAATTTGAATATGGACTAAGTAGAAGAGAATATATTTTTCTTTTTCATAGATAATCAATTAAATCATTTACTCTGCACAATGTAAAAACAGCTTTAAAGAATGCACGAAAATATATTTAATGATTATTGAGGTGTTTAACAGGGTTGATAATTTAAATCAATTCATGCATTAGCACAGGATCAAATTACCTAATTGTGCTAGTGCTTAAAAGCTTTTTTTGCGTGTTTGTTATTCTGTTACTGACATTAGAGACATTAACCGAACAGTCCAAGTCATTTTGAGAAATAACTTTGACATAATTTTATCTAGTTCATATAGTACTATATGAGGCATATGGAAAGCTATAAACAGGAGAGTTCCTTACTCTGCCTTATCCATAATTGCTGCCTGCTAACACCAGCATCTGAAGCATGTACTCCCTGAGCATATTTTTCTAAAGAAAAATGAGTAAGCAAACCCCACAGGAGCAACAGTGAATCTAATGAAAATATCACTATCTTTAAATTAAGGTTTATCCACTAATACAAATATTGCATATAGCCACACTTTACTTGGTATGACATGAATATCTTTCCATTGAGAAGGCACGCTATTTCCCTTTAATCAAATTTTAAATGAATTAGAATTGCCTATAAAATGATGTCTTCTTTTCCTAGATTGGCATTCAAATTCATCACATCCTTTATTGTCTCCTCCTCATAATCACTCTAATATTCTAGTGCAAAATGGAATTTAACTGGAGCTAAAACTCAATGCTGCAACTTAATACCTGTGTAAACTTGTGCATAATATTGCATTTCTCTAAGTCTTTTTCCTCAAATCTAAAATAAAGATAATATTTATTTCTATCAGGATTATTAAGCCACATAAAAATATTCATCATTATGGATTAAATAAACAACTAATTTTGCTCATAGAAATCTATTTTTTCTGCCTAGTGTTTTTTCTTCTACTTTTATATTCCTGTAATAACTTTTAACTCTAGCACTTGTATCCACATTTCAAGGGCTAAATTAGAATACCAATAACCAGGAGAGCTCCCCTTACTTGTATACCAAGGAGGTATCTCTTTAATTACTCCTCTGTAATCATAAATCAACATAGAGTTACCTATTTACCTGGATCAGTCTCAGGTTCTGTCTCTTGTTCCTATGCAATTGTAAGTAAATTGAATACTTTTTACTCACAAAAGTATTCAAATAGGTGATTAATGATATGGTTACTCATTTTGTAGGACTCCAGAGATACTTGCTGTATACTATTTTGGTAAGTTATAGTTCATTTCTTTTGACTTCTCTAATTTAACTGAGGTCAAAGGCTGTCTTCCCACTTCATAAGTTTTCCTCCTACATATCAGCATAGTGCACTGGACATAGATAATTTTCCCAATAATTGTTTACTGAGCTGGGTTGAGTTTGGTGTCCTAAGTGTCATTATTTTAACATCCTTGAAACCATTTAAAATATTTTTCAGTACTTTCAAGCTCATGAAGTCTGAATTGCCACATCAGAATCCACTCCCATATTATATTAATTTTAAACAGTTTACATACGTAAGTGAGCACCATAATAAGAAAAATTTCATGAATTAAAAAAATAGCAATGTATGACAAGATAAATTATTTACAAATATATATTGAGTCATTTGAAAATGTTAAATTTAAGTAAATATAAATAATATTAAAATAATGAAACATTTTAATTTAGATTAAATAAAAAGAATGTCAGGCTGAGAAATTTGAATCCAGGTGTATTTGCTAAAGTCTGAAGGAATAGACATCTATTTTCATTAGCATGGTGGTCTATATACCTTGGGAAAATTCTTCCAGGATCATAACCAAAATCTTGACAGGATAAAAAATAAACATGTAAAAGAACTGAGAAATATATTCCATCTTGGCAGGAAATTAAAGAATAATCAGGAATTTAATCCCATACAGATGTATGGGAATCTGGGAAATAATGTTTCCAAGTAGGAACTCTGCATTGTGAGAGAAATTGAAAATCCTCCATTGTCAGCTATTTGTCTTTACTCAGGTCTGTTACTCTAGATAATAAGCATGTTCTCATTACCATGCAATTAAAATATTCCCCCATCTTCAAGGGAGAAAACCCACACCAGATTTAGTTAGGGTACCTAGCTCAAAATCCACAGTTTCTGAGAGATGTACAATCTTCTTTGTCTGGACAACATGTGGCCCCTGATAGGGCAGAACCCTAAGAAAATATCTGTCATAACAGGGACAGAATAATTACAACAAAAATTCCACTTCAGAAAAGGAAAAGAGAGCCATGCAATAGCCACTGGTTCACAGAACAATGAGTCAAGAATTGGGAAGCCAGGAATTGGAAGGATCATCTATGTGGAAGTGGGAGTAGATCCATGAATGGTTCTGCTTTCTAAGAGGGATTCCTCATCCACACATCTTTGTGGCATGTGGTCCTACCCCCTAGGCACTTTCCCTGTCCATTTACCACATGGCCTTTTCTAAAATAAAGACAGTAGAGCCTGTAGCAGTTGGAAATTGTATAAGCTTAAAACCAGATTTCACTTATGAATATTTGACCTAAGTGTTGTTCTGAAACTCGAACAGTCTTGGCTTGTGATCTTTTTGAAGTACAGTTTTCTCAAAAACATAGCAAGTATTGATAGCTTTGTTTGTTTCAAGTCAGTTCACACGAAACTTCTTTTATAGATTTATTTTACAAATCCTTATGTTTACCTTGCTTGCTCAGCCCCATTTGTCTCTCTCAATCCGAGGGCATCAGGCAGAAAAGCTGTACTACCATCTGACCTTAGATTCAGGGTTGAGGCTTTTGGGGGATCATATTGTCCATTCTCCCACAACTCTAGCTGTTTCATTTTGGATTTATAAGCAGTCACCTTTTGCAATGCTCTCTATTCCAATTCATTTTGCGATATAAAATGAGCAATTTTTTCTTGAGCTCAACATATTCTATGATACTGCTAAATGCAGCCTTTTGCATCCAATATACAATTTTAACATACTTTTTTGAACTTTTTATCCTAGAGTTTTGCCTCAGTAAGCATGTGGCCATTTCAACTTTCATATTATTACAGATAACACTTTTTATCTAATGTCCTCATCTTGTTTAATATAGATTTACTTTAGATTATACTGCAAAACCAAATAACTGTGTGCAACAATGGAATAAGACAAGAAAAGTTTATTTTTCACTCACTGTACACGCCAATCATTGTGTGGCTTTAGACGCTGCAATATCTTCACAAGGAGAACAAAGTTAATAATGTGTCTACTAACAGGAAAATTACCAATCATTGTGGTATGGCAGAATGAAAGAGAGCTCTGAAGTTTCACTTGTCCACATAAACATTGTTCAGAACATAGTCACAGGAGCACACGTAGATAAATTTTGGCCAAGATAATGTGGCCCCTGAATTATCTGTCACTTTTGAGTAAAAAATCAGACTACATAAGGCAAACAGACATAATGGAGTGTTGTTAATTATCTCTATCCTACTCTGCGTTCACTCTTAGGCTATCAGGCTATCAGCCAAATCCTAGTGGATTTGAACATTTCTTTGGTAGACTGTGCTGAGAAATATTTCAGAAACAATTCCTGTTCAGGATTTTAATAGAGGAAAACTTTGTAAAAGTGAAACCCTGAAGGGAAATATCTTCACTATAAAATTGAAGAAAAATAAAGCCGCTGTACAAAAGGAATATTGTCAGCTCTTACTCATGTATCATTTAGAAGAGAAAATATATATTTAATTTGCAGGGACAAGTTCATATATTTTTTGAAGTATTTAACAACAAAAGTCATAAGGAAAGTCTAATTTGAAGTTACTTAAGTGATCAGTGCATTTGGACAAATGGAATAAGTATTTGCAAATTCTCTCTGGAGGTGCACATATTCAAATTCTTTGGACAGGCTCCAAAGAAATGTCATTGATGAATTCCCCAAAGTCTTGAACTCATGTCAAAAACATACATATTATAGAATCAAAGGTAATCATGCATGCAAGGCTGCCAGAAAGACACACACACAAACATACACACAGCAGAATAAGTCATGCATATTCTTCATTATTGGAAGTTTCATAAAGAATAAAACAATGACATAATTTATATATTGCAATCCAAAATGAGAAGCTTAAAAGATTAAAAAATGCTAAACATTACAAAAAAGTACAAAAATATTAAAAATAAATAATTCTAGAAATGAAAACCATAATGCGTGATATTTAAACATAATAGAGTATTTAAAATTCAGACATGATAAACATGAGCAGAGAGATAATGAACTTGAAAAACTATGAAGACATTGAGGAATGTATTACAGGTAGATGAATTCTTACAAAACATATATAATACATGGAATATAGTGTGGGAAGGTCCTTTTACACAATATCATTCTAGTAAATGAAGAGGCAATTTTCAAAATTATTTTGGCCAAATTTTTCCACAATTTCCAAAATATGAGATAAAAAGTTCGATGAAATTTAAGCAAAAAAGGCAAATCATCAAAAAAAAGCAAACATAAAGTAATAGCTGATCACCTAAGATTAAAAAGCCTTTAAGAAAGACAACTATACCTTTATAGCAGAGCAAAGAATTAGAAACAGTGAAACACACACATTATTGCGAGAAAATACCATTAAATTAGAAGTTTTTGCCTAGAGAAAATTTTAAAAGCAAATACACAATGAACATATTTTGGATGAACAAAAATTAGAACATTTACCACAAACATACCTTCACTCAATAAAGGGGAAAATGTTTCAGAAGGGACTTGTAAGGAGATGCAATAAGAAAATTGACAAATAAAAGGGCAAATATAAATAAACTGACTACTTAAAGCACTAATAATATATACTAATTTTGTTGATCTAAAAATAAAATTTAAATGTAATACAGCAATAATTTTGAATGGCAGGTTTTAATGCACTGTAAAGTCTTTGTATTATTTAGCATAGTAGAAGAATATTGATAGCATTTAACTTGGTAAAATTTTATTTTAAATTACATACCTTGAAAATAAGGGATATAAGGCATACATCTGTCAAGGTAGTAGAATGAAGACATCGAATGAGATAAATATCCAAAAGAAAAGATGTCTCTAACTACATGAGGTGGTAAGAATGCTAGCATGGAGACTGTTTCCAGCAAATGGAACTATTCATGCAACAGCTGTATAGAGGAAGAAATTAAGTTGTCATTTTTGGCACATCCCAAAAAATAAGGGTTGAACCTTCAGAAATTACAGTTTTGTTCAGTACAGAAAAAACCCTATGTGAAGCAGGTAGAAGAGCCGGACAAAACACACACATCACACACTCTATTTGAAGGCTGTGAAGAAGCAACAAGGCCATCAGAACATGAGAGGCTAGATTGCTGGAGAAGGACACTATAGAGACAACTATGGGATTTTTTTTTTTTTGAGTTTTCCCTCTTGAGATATTTACCCATTTTTAACTCATGTTGAGAAAAAAGTATAGAACCAGACTAGAAAGTTGAAGGGCTAGAAAAATAAATGGCATTTTGGACAGTTTTATACAAATGACCAGACAAACCTTACTCTTCAGTTCTGTCTGCAGGTGGATTGTGAAACCAAAGAAAGGCTATCATCCAGGGACAGAGTGTAGATTGAGAAAGGAAGTCTTTCAAGACCCAAACCTGGAGTTACTCCATTTACAAAGTTCTTCTATTTGAAAATGAGTCTGCAGAAAAGAATGTGATGGGTGGACAGTGAAGTAGAGAGAAACTCATAAGAATATTGTGAAAGAGAAGAATTGCAAAGTGAATTCAAGAATGGAGGAGGAGGGGATCAACCCTCCCGAGTAACGTAGATTGAGTGGTGGATGTAGTGACACAGGCTATCATTTTCTCTAGTGGCATCTGCTTTGTTCTTTGATTGAGACATAAGCCAGTCGCAGTCAATTGCAAAACATGTAGATGACAAAGTGAAAATAGTAAGAATGATTACTGCCCTATTTAACATATCTGCTATGAAAAATGCCACACAGTATGTTGGCTTAAACAACCTGCATTCATTGTCCCATAGTATTGTTTTTGTTTTGCATGGGCAGGCACCGGGAATCGAACCTGGGTCTCCGGCACGGCAGGCCAGAACTCTGCCTGCTGAGCCACCATTGCCCACCCTATACCATAGTTTTGAAGGCTAGAAATCCAAAATCAAGATGTCATCAAGACCATGTTTTCCCCTGGAGTCAGTAGCAGTCTGACAATGGCAGTTCTCCATCACACGGTGATCTCGCTCCTTTCAGGCTTCTTCAGAATGCAATCTCAATTTCTGTTCTTGACTAATAATAAGTTCTTAAACAGAACACTTTACAAATGGGTTCAAACCCATAGGAATAGAGATTATAGTTTGAACAAGTCTTTGTAAGGTACATGATTCAATCCACAACAATCACGACCTGGGCATGAATGAAGGCTTCATACCGATTGGTAATGAGAGGGAAAAGTGAGATTCAGAGAGTTTTTTGTTACTGCTTTTATACGTGATTCCAATTTTTATAAGAAAGAGATTTCAGAACATGCTTTTAAAAATGAGAAGAATCTAATTTAGAGACACTGATTGCGTATTGAAGGGGAGAATGGATTATCAACAAAGGGAGAGAAAACAGCTAGAAAGAGATCCAAAGCACAGATTGAGGCATTCTCCTTTCAAATGTAAGAGATACTCATCTGCTCTAACAGGTGGTTGGATTCCAAATCCTGGGTTTTTCAACTGAAGGAGAGACAGTGCTATCCAAATATGTGATTTCAGAATGTGTTTAAAGTATAACATTTAGATTATAAATTTTATGTCCAAAGTTTATGTTCTAGAAAATCCTTGGAAAGCAACTGTGTGTATATAGAATTGCTCAGATATTATTAAATGAATAAATTATTTGAGAAAAAACTATTCATCATGTTTAGTTAGGACAAATGATATTATTTATATTTATTTTTGGCAAACAAATGGCTGTTCACATTGTTCTATGAAGACATATAATAAAATGATATTAACATTTACCTACAGTTTAGGGATTTCAAAATTCTAGGTGAGGGAGGGTTCTAGTACTGAAATAATTACAACTTCCAGATTTTTGGTTATTTCATAGAAATGGCAGATATACATATTTGTAATTGCAAATTTTAAGAGGACAAATTATGCTCTTTAAAGTCAAGAGTATATAAGGATTATATTTTGCAATAATAAATGTTAATTTAAATAATATAAATGGAATTGAGAATTGCTTTATTTGTATTCCATAATCCAACTTCTTTCTAATCTTGCTTTAGTTGATTTCATGTTTTTAATGTAGCTAAATATATATTAGTAACCTAGATTGTAAATTGAATAGGCATGAAATCAAGCTGAATTATGCAATGTTTGTATCTGCATCTATTTGTTGACAAAATAACCGTAACTACTGCACTCTGATTCTAAAATGCATGCCCCTTGTCCTTTTTATAAACACTGAGATATTTTAACATTTTTACAATCATAATACATTTTGAAGCAGTATAACATCATAACCGGTGATACGTTTTTGAAATCTAGGACAGGCAAGTTTTAACATTCATACCTATAAAAATCACCGTATATCTCTCAGTCTGAAATTTAAGGCTGACCTTCAAGAGATATGAAACTTTCAGGGAAATATAGTAAAATTCAATGGTGGTGAATATGAGTATAACCAGACTGAAAAAAAGACGTACACATGAACCTAATACTCTCTAAGATAGTCTAGAATTGCATTGCTGTTTCCAAAGGTAATATCAAGCTCAAGATTGCATATGCATGCTTTAGAAGACAGCATTTACTCTGATATTATAATGCATAACTGCCTATGGCCTAATCTGATAAAAAAGAATGAGTTCTTCAAAAAGATGTAGAAAGATTTTTGTTGTAATATTGAAATGGCAAGCTGTAAATAAATGATATCAATTCATTTGAACTTTTCTAAAGCTATTTTTACATCAATGAGATATAACAAACAGGATTTAGAATATAACATTTAGTATCTGTTGGAAATATATAACTACTGAGCACATGTAAGACGTTAGTGGACTACCTTTGAAATGTCAAACAGTTTTGTAAGTTGATTTCTAGTGCAGAAACTTAACCTTTATCAAAAGTGAGGAATGAAAATTTTTCGTTATTCTCCTCCAGCTGTGAGCAGCCTCTTAGTTTATGCAGTTATATGCTTACCAACGTTATCACTTTCGATGTATGCCATGATGTGAAGAAAAAACGTGAGAAAAGACTTGTTTTTTTACTACAAATGGGGAATTATATTGAGTTAAGTAAAATAAAGATCAATTTAAATAAATTAGAACATTGCTGCATATTGGTGGAATAACTGAATTTCGGTGTACTAAGTCTACTTTATGCAAGGGTGGATCCAGACTTGTCAATGTCAAAAAAAATAGAGAATTTCTTCTTATGTAACCTAATTGTCTTGTAGAATATTTTCTTCATACCATGACTGCCTTTCTTACGACAGCAGGATGACTGCCAACAGCATTTGGTGATGGCATGCATCATTGTTCATGTTTTGTCATGAAGTCACTATGTAGTCTCAATGAAGACTCTTTGCCAGGAGTCACAGTAAACTTCTCATGGCTCATTCAGCAGAAATAACCTTGCTGTGCTCTGTTCAGCAAATCACTCTGGGCAGGGAATGAGAAGACTAATTAGATTAAGGAAATCGGCTTCCTTACATTGAAGGAAATTTTTTTCTGTTTTTCAGCTTTCAAAAAGGCATTAATTAAGGTTATAGTTTATCTACATCTAGTTACATTTATCTTTGTGTCTGTGTATGTGTTGAGAGAGAAATGGAGAACTGTATATAATGTATTGAACATGTTTTTCTAATAAATATAGAATGTTAAAATGATGAAAAAACTGAACTGAGAGACACTTTGATGTGAATATGGCAATATGTAAGTAAGCCTTAGTCAATCGAATTCCTTTGAGTTAGAAAATAGTGTTCCTTTGATATTTTGACATTTGATATTTTGGCTAATCGACAAAATTATTGCTTGCCTCTTTGTTATAGTCCACAAAAAGAAAATTCCTCATGTTTTCTTCATTCTCACTAAGTTCCTAGTTCCACAGTTCCTAAGTAAGTTACCATGATAACTTGCACCATTATTTATCCATAGCAAAATTTGTCTATTGCTTTCCAAGTTTAATCTTTAGTGTTTAATACATTTTTATTTGTATTTATGATGGTTCTACAACAAAACTTTAAAACTGTAGTGTTGATAGGAATTACCTATTTGATTATTCTGACTTTAACAGGAATATAGCCAGAAGTTCATTTTAATCTGTATAGCAGATATTTGATTATATTAATGAAATGTCTTCTATTTTTATTTTATTAATTTTCACCATCATAATGGGTGTTGAAACATTTATTTTTCTTTACTTTGATATGAATCTAAGATTTTTCACTTTGTTATAGTAAGTTTGGGATAATCATCCTCTAAATTCTGAAACATTCCATTAATTACATGTATAATTTCTATTCAATTATACTGTACTTTTCTTTTACAAAATTATTGTATTAGAGTTTATAACATATCATTTAGTAATTACTATGCACATTCATAATTTAGATAGATCTATATATTTCATTCATTTTCTTTAAATTCTGGTAGGTGTAATATTTGACATTATGATTGAAATCTACAAATTGGATATTTGTATTTGATATTTATTTGAGTTAAAACCTCATTCTTGTACTTAAAGAACTACTGACATTTAATTACCCAATTACATGTTTCCTCTTCAATGCTACCTTTTTGAATTCCCTTTTCATTCTTTCCTATATTAGAAATCACTTTTTATTCTAGGACAGGGGTAGTCTTGAAATAATATTTAAATAAGAGTCTCAGTAAAAATCGTCTCTGAAAGTCTCCCAAAAGAACTTTCCTGTCATGGCTGGGCTTTAGCCCAAAACCAAAAATGTAGTCCCAGTAAACTAGGTAGGGGCTTGGAGGACTCTATTTAAATGACAGAGAAGTTGCTAACAGCATAGAGCCGAAGAAAGCCAGGTAACCCCAAAGAAGGAAACAGCTGTTGAAGACCTTCTTAAACTGAGGAAAAAGCTCATGATTTGTCATCAACTCCAACCAAAAAAACTCCTCAAAAGAGAAAAAAAGTAAGAAAAGGTGAAGAATAAAGAGTGATTTGTTTCTGCAAGTAATCCCTCTTCCTCCCCATATATCCATGTAATTATTAAGCAATTGATCGCAGCCATTGTACTGTGACTAAAACATTTTTCTTTAATAACAACGATATTTTCAATCATTTCCTGAAATAAAATGGGCCAAATTTAGTCATAAAAAGTCAAGCAATTTGGGTTAATCCCTGTAATATCCGATCAGGGAGTATTATTTTACCTATAGGTCCATGACAACCTTGCTACCAGGTGTTATTTTACTAAGAAAGTAAGATCCGGATCCAATTCCTATGAACCCATAATATTTACTATCAATCTGGCACTGAAATAATCATAAAGTCTGTTGGTAAACTCAGTAATCTCAACCGTTCCTCTCAATACTATCCTGTTGTTGTAGCAACAGGATAGTATTATTTATAGTATTATTTATCTCAAAAATAAAAATAAATCTTCCTACATACCAAATATAATGTTCTTTTAAACAGCCATCTTCTTTTATTTAATTAGGAAAATCTGTGTTTTGTATTACTTAAAATATTCAAAGACATATACATACACATATACAATCTGTGTGTATAGGGTATTGTGAATACTGAATATTGGAAACACAATGAAAATAATGTATATGGAAAAATATTTAAAGTGTTGATAAGCTATAGTTGAATAACTTCTCAGCAAATATCATTTTTGTCAAAATTACGTCAAAACTACAATTTTAGATTATTTAAATAAAGTAAGGCTTATTATAGGATTACATATGGTGGGAAATAACTTAGAAAGAAATTTGATAGAGTTTTAATTAACACCAACTCAACTGCTAGTTGTAAATTGTCAATATCCCTTTTCTTTCTGTAGTGTTTGCTCTTATCTATATTATGTACTTAAAATAGATTTTTAGAAATAAATAAATGTCTCAGAAAGTAAGTCTTAATTGGGTTGCCTAATTTTTTCAGAATAGTTTTATATAAGTGTAACAAAAAAATGATACAATTCTAAATATAAACTCATCTTTCCATGAGATAAATATGATATGGTAACATTGCATACTTGGTATTTAAAATAATTTGACCATGTTATAGTACCATAACATAGTATTTATTTCAAATGTCACCATGAAAATGTTAGTTTTGATATTTTTTAATTATATTTAAAATCTTAAAAATATATGTTTTTCAGTACTAGAATATAAATTATTCATATATGGAAACCATATATTTCAGTTTTATAGTTGCCATTAAGTAACTACAGAGTTGTTTTTTTTTTCACCCAAGATGGAAGACGTGTGAACTGACAGGTATCTGAGGGAATGTGTTCTAGTTTGCTAGCTGCTGGAATGCAATATACCAGAAATGGAATGGCTTTTAAAAGGGAAAATTTAATGAGTTGCAAGTTTACAGTTCTAAGGCCGAGAAAATGCCCCAATTACAACAAGTCTATAGAAATTTCCAGTCACAGGCATCCAGGGAAAGATACCTTGATTCAAGAAGGCCGATGAAGTTCAGGGTTTCTCTCTCAGCTGGAAGGACACATGGCAAACATGGCATCATCTGCCAGTTTACTCTCCTGGCTTCTGGTTTCATGAAGCTCCCCAGGAGGCATTTTCCTTCTTCACCTCCAAAGGTTGCTGGCTCGTGGACTCTCTGCTTTGTGGTGCTGCAGCATTCTCTGCTCTCTCTGAATTCTCTTTCTCCAAAATGTTTCCTCTTTTATAGGACTCCAATAAACCAATCAAGACCCACTCAAATGGGTGGAGACATGTCGTCCCTTAATCCAGTTTAACAACCACCCTTGACTAAATCACACCATCTAGGGAGATGAGCTCATTACAGTTTCAAACATACAGTACTGAATAAGGATTATTCTACCTTTATGAAATGGGATTTATATTAAAGCATGGCTTTTCTTAGGGGGCATACTTCCTTTCAAACCAGCACAGAATGGGAACTGCTTAGAGTGATGTTCTTGGCTTTCAAACTTCTAAAAATGTATTTCCAAAACATTATCACCTAAGTTTTCTGGGAAATGAAAATACAAAGGGAAAGATTCATTGTTTTATACCAAATTTCACAGCTAATGACAAATTTTTACCTGAAATTTGAGGGAACGCTTCCGTTGAATTTTACAACAGTTTTTTTAATAAATCATCTTTTCATATTTCCTTTCCCTCTCCATTATTACATGTCTGATCCTTGGGCCCTCGTCCTTATCCTATCGTCTTCATTAGAATTCCACATATTTTTTGCGACCATGCAATGCACACAATAATTTTGGACTTCAATTTCTCGTCTTTCAGGAAAGACTTCTGGGACTTTTCTGAAATTAGAGAAGCTAATTTTAGGCTGTATATATGTTACTAGAATGGAAATTAAGAACTACACCAACATAGGGCTGTGCAAAACAAACACTGAACTGTAATGTAAACCATGAACTATAGTTAATAGAACAATTATAATCATATTCTTTTACATTGTAACAAATGTGCCACAATAATGCAAAGTGTTAATAACAGAGAGTTGGGTATATGGTCATTGTATTTTCAGCATGATCTTTCTCTAAACTTACAACCAGTCTAATAAAAACAAATATGTCATAAGGGAAGAATAGCAGAAATCCATATCACTCATTTCATCAAGTGAATATTTGAAAAATGGCATCGGCAAGACAATTTTCTTACCTATGTTTTCTAATTCAAAAGAATTTACTGGAGCGTAGAGGCAGATAAGAAACAGTGATAACATTTCCACAGACCGTGAGAAACCCAATTTTGAGTCAGTCAGATCTTGTTATATTCCATTAAAATGTCCCCAGTGACTGTTTATTTTGTTTGTGTCCATATAAATCTAGTTCTGACTGGATTAATCTGATTTAAAAATGCCTCTGTAAAGCATCAGATTTATTGGTTAAAACTTAATTCAGTGGTAGGAGGAAACTAGCTCAATATACTCCAACTGATGATGATTAGTGCAACTAAAATGAAATATGATAGCAAATTATTTTCTCACTTTTGACACCATGGAATGATTAATCAAATAGGGTCTTTCCAACTTGATAGAAGAATTGAACTTCAGTTTTAATAAGCTCTCAAAGACAATTATTCTTGGCCTCTAAAAAACTGTGCTGGATCTACATACCTTATTTAATGATACACCAAACTGACAATTGATGATTTAACAAAAACAAATGTCTAAATGTCTAATTTTAAAAGATATCAATATACCATCAAACTGTTGACTAATTATAATTCCATATCAACGTTATTGCTTGTTTCAGCAAGTTTTGTTATAAAACTTTATGGTTCAATACTGGAAAAATCATGTATGTGCATACATTGACAACATCCCAGGTTGTTCAGTCCAGGTTATATTTTAGGTTATCAATTGATTACTGTCACTGATGAATTTCATATTTTACAATGATCCTCAGACTTACTGTTCAATCCTCATCATTTGAAAAAAAATTGTACGATTTGCTGATATTTATTAAGAATTGATTATACATTTATATAACACTATGCATATTAGACACAAAATTATGATCAAAATATTAAATCCAAAATATCCTAAGTAAGACCCAGCTCATAGATTCATGACAAAGACTTATCTATTCTAAATTATAAAATAACCTTTATTAAAAATTGAGAATTTATGTCTAAATAATCAGCATAAATAACTAAAGGAAAACATTTGAATTACTTACTGTTCTGAATATGTTTTAAATATACATAACATATCTATTCCATATTCTGTACAATCCATATAGTTTAAGGTCTATATAAGAACATAATTTGCTTCTTTTCTACATAGAGAGAATATTTATGTGCTAAAAATGGTGAAAGAAGAAAGAAAATGGAACTAAGAATATTTAAATATATACATTATTTCTGAGGTAAATTAAAAGAAATAAGAGCATACATGTTTTAGTTAAAACAAACTTTATGTAATGGGAATATTTTGAAGTATATTTCCATCAAATCCTCATTAATAACAAAGCCATTATTGGCTAAATGGCTTATTAGTTTATTCAGAAGGGGACCAATCTGATGGATATTTCAATAAATGCAATAAATCAATTATTTTATTACCTTCTATCCATTGCATCTTGATTTGATACTTTGAGTTACAGTTTTGTGAAAAACATATTCTAGTTTCACAATGGTCTTAAAATATAGTGTTAATATTTCAATGTTATATGCAAGAAAATTGAGAGTTAAAAATTTATTAGTGTTGTCCACGTCATACATCAAGTAAATTATACGTTGTATAGGAGCTCATATGATTGAGTTGATATTCACCGATTAAATTATTCATTCTGTACCTTAATTACTCATCTGTTAAATGATTGGTCTCTTGATGAGGACTTCTGGGGAACAGCCTAAATTTCTGCAGTAATAAAATTATAATTCCTAGCAGAAGTCACAGTGTGAATGTTTCATTACTTGGTACTGAATTGGTATAGCCTCCTGGTCAAATGCCTTGGATTTTAAAACTAATTACAATGAATGGATCCCTGCTCTGGCTGGTATCTGTGCACCCTGGCACAATGCAGTTAACTTCGCTTTGCCTTAGAATCCTCACCAGAAAAATAAAAATATCACAGCAAACTAATTCCATAGAGCTGTTGCTAAGTATTAGATTATATAACATTGACTTAGTTATTAATATTGCCACTCCTATTTCAAAGTGTGTTTTATTTTCTATCTTTAGAAAACTTATTCTAGGTGACCTTAAGCCCTTCTACAATATTAATTCCAGGTGATTATGCCTGTAATAATTAATTGTGTTATATTTTTGTTGCATATTTTATTGTTTATTTTGAAGATCAAAATTAATTTATCAACATTCAAGTGAGTGATGTGGATTTTCCTGCGCTTCAGTTTTCAGAATACATATTCTAGGAGGCCTTATTCTCTTGTGCCTAATAGGATTTAGTTGGACAGCTTGGGGGAAAAAAAACAGCAATGAAGGTGAATTTTTTTTTTTTTTTGCGTGGCAGGCCCTGGGAATCGAACCTGGGTCTCCGGCATGGCAGGTGAGAACTCTGACACTGAGCCACTGTGGCCCGCCCTGAAGGTAAATTTTGAATAGACTTTTCTTTGTAAATTAATATAGCTCAATGCTATCTGATCCGCGTGTAGAGATAAAAGACACAGGTAACTAACACTGGATATCATAACAATTCACAAGATGTTTAGTTCATGAGATTATTAGGGATATTTGAGGAGAAAAGCTTGCCAGGTAATCATTGTCTAAGAAAATAAAACTTTTCTTCTTTCAAATAATAGCACCTGTTTTTAATAGTAATCATTATGCTAGTTCTTATACATACAGGAGTTTATTCTTGTAGTGATGGAAATCAGTGGAGTTTTTTTCACATTAGAATTTTGTATGAATAATATTTACATTGACTATAGTTGCATTAGTTAATAGCATTATATTTGCTATTTATTTTGAAGAAGAGAATGAATATACAAATTAGTGGTGTATGATAAGTTTAATAGACCAAAGCTTTAAGACAAAAATAATGAATTTAAACTACCATTTTTTTCATTAGCTACTTCCTGCTGATGGACAAACTACAATATGCATTCATCAAATAAGATTGGGTTCAACACTTTGCATTTCAATAATGTTTAATCATATTTCCCCAATAATATATGCTCTAGCATTTTAGAGTATACCATAATCTCTTTACAATGAAATATGTTCACGTATTGGGCTTGGACATTAGAATATAAAATTCAGTCACTAAAATATAGACAAGAGAACAAATTTCATTTCTTGCTTTGTCAAAATATTTCAGAGACAGAGAGGAAAAATGACAAAAATGAAATTATAACAAATTCAAGCACATCACATATATAGGTGTACTTACAAGATGATTTAAAAATATATTTGAATAAAGACTTTATTATGTCATTAATATGTTTGTGAGTTAAAGCATTGTTTGTTAAAGGATGATATTGTATTATCAATTATTATGCCAAGAACTAGATGCACATTTATATTGTATCAAAAATAGGAAATCTCAAGAACACCGAAACTTTAATGTCAAAAAATATGTTGTTGGGGGGCTGCAAGGGTAGTTCAGTGGTAGAATTCTCACCTGCCAAGCAGGAGACCCTGGTTCAATTCCTGGCTCGTGCAGTTCCCAAAACAAACAAGCAAAGAAAAAAACAAAAATTCAACAAATGATGCTGCAATAATGGGATACTCACATGGAAAAAGAATGAAATGTGAATCCACCATACAACATACAAAAAAATTATATTGCGGTGACTCAGTCCAAAAATTGGCAAATTTTCCTCACTCTTGCTTGATAAAATGAGGAGACAAATTCTGAAGTTGATTCAGAATAAAAAATAACTGAGGTTGAAAATTAAGAGCAATATTTAAAAGATTGTTTGGAAGACAGCATACATTGGTAGAAAATAAAATTGAGAGAGAAGGAATGGACCTCCCCTTCACCCATTTTATTTTAATTCGTGAACGGAGATGCTTTAAACAAGATAGAAATAAGTTAAGGAGCAATAAATTGTTTCTTTTTTTAAAAAGTCTCTATATTTATTTTATTAATATGGTAATTTCACAATTGCTGTACAGCAGCTTTATTGAGGTATAATTAACATGAAATTAGCTGTGCATATTAAAATATACAATCTGTTAAGGTTTTGCATATATATAAAACATTGAAAGCATCACCCAAATTAAGATAATGAATATGTCCATCATCTTCAAAAGTTTCCTTGTGCCTCTGAGAACTGCTCCTGCCTTATTTCCTTTGCCTTCATCCCACTCAAAGGACTCACTGATCTGCTTTCTGTTAGTATTGATGTTTCAATTTTCTAGGGATTTATATAAATGGAATCATACAGTATGTACATTGTTTTTGTCTGGATACTTTCACTCAGCATAGTGGTTTTGAGGTTCATCCTTTTAGTGGGGAGTGTATCATTTAATTCCTTTTTATTGCTCAGTATTATCCCATTGTATGATACCATGCTTCAAATATCCATTCACATATTGATAGATATTTATGTTGTATCCAACCTTTGGCTAGTATAAACAAAGCTTCTGAGAACATTTGCTTGCAACTCTTTTCAAGAATATATACTTTGTTTTTCTCGGGTAAATACCTAGTAGAAAAATGGTTAGGTCATATAATAAGCATATTTAAGAAACTACAAAACTGATTTTTTTCATTATTAGAGAAATTGTGGGTAGAACAATTTTGCATAAAATATAGTATTCCCCTATACTGCCCCACCAACACCACCATGCATTATTGTGGAACATTTGTTACAAATGGGGATAGCACATTTTTATAATAATATTGGTCATTAAAATCCATGGTTTAACTTAGGGATCACTGTTCATGGAGTGCAGTTCCATGGATTTCTTTAAAATTTTTATTCTGCTACTATATATACAATCTAACATTTTGCTCTTTAATTATATTTAGGTATATGCTTACATGCTGTTAATTGTGCTACCATGACCACCATCCCTTACCCAACATTGCCATTAGAATGCCATGTGCATTCCTAAACCTTACCTTCTCATTCCCCATACACACCCCATCCATTACTAATCTGTACTCTACACAGTAACTCTATTAGTTTGCTTATGCTAATTATTTCAAATCAATAAGATCATATAATATTTTTCCTTTTGTTTCTGGCTTATTTCATGCAACTAATGTCTTAAAGTTTCATGAATGTTGTTACATGTATCAAGACTTCATTCTGTTTCACAGTTGAATAATATTTCACTCTATGTATATACCAAATTTTGTTTATGCATTCATTAGTTGATGGACACCTGGGCTGCATCTATCTTTTGGCAATTGTATATAATGCTACTATGAGCATCAGTGTGCAAATAAGATTTCAAATCCCTACTTTCAATTCTTTGGGGTATATACCTAGTAATATGATTGTCTGGATATATGGTAGTTCTATACTTAGCTTTCTGAGGAACCACCACACTGTCTTCCACAGCAGCTAGCCCATTTTACATTCCCACCAGCAATGAAAGCATGATTCTATTGCTTGCATCCTCTTCAACACTTGTTGATATCGCTTTTCTTAATAGCAGCCATTCTAATGAAATGGTGTCTTATTGTGCTATTGATGTGCATTTCTCTCACGGTTAATGATGTTGGGTATCTTTTCATATGCTTTCTTGCCATTTGTGTATTTTCTTTGGACTGATGTCTGTTTAAATCTTTTCCCCTTTTTAAAATTAGAATATTTGTCTATTTATTGTTAAGTTGAAGGATTTCTTTATATATTCTGTATATTAAATGTTATCAGATATGTGGTTTCCAAATATTTTCTCCCATTGAGGAGGTTGCCTTTACACTTCCTGACAAAATTCTTTGAAGGACAAAAATATTTAAATTTGGGGAGGTCCCATTTATTTTCTTTATCTTTTGTTGGTTGGCCTTTGGATATAAAGTCTAAGAAACCATTACCTAACAAATGTTTGTGAAAATGCTTTCCTATTTTTCTTCTAGGAGTATGGTTCTTGCTCTTATATTAAGGCCTTTGAGCCATTTTGGGTTGAATTTTGAATATGGTATGCTTTAGAGTCATCCTTTTATTTTTCTTTTTTTTTTTGTGAATGGAAATACAGTTTTCCCAGCAGTATTTGTTGAAGAGACAATTTGTTTCCCAATGGAATGGTCATTGTCACCTTGTCAAACATCAGTTGGCCATAAATATAAGTGTTTATTTCTGAACTCTCTTTTCTGTTCTATGGTCTATCTATCTATCCTTGTGCCAGTACTATGCTGTTTTGATTACTATGGCTTTGTAGTAAGTTTTAAAATATGAAAGTGTGAGTCCTCCAATTTCATTCTTCTTTATCAAGATGGCCTCAGCTATTTGGGGCCTCTAACCCTTCCATATAAATTTGATGATTGGATTTTTCATTTCTGTATAGAAGGCTGTTGTGATTTTGGTTGAGATTGCATTGAATCTATAAATTACTTTGGGTAATACTGACATCCTAACAATATCTAGTCTTCTGATCCATGAACATGGAATGTCCTTCCATATATTTAGGCTTTTTTTTTTTTACATGGGCAGGCACCAGGAATCGAACCCGGGTCCTTGGGCACAGCAGGCAAGCGTTCTTACCTGCTGAGCCACTGTGGCCCGCCCTATTTAGGCTTTCTTTAATTTCTTTTAACAATGTTTTGGTGTTTTCTGTGTGCAAGCTTCTTTACATCTTTTGTTAGTTTTTTCCTAAATATTTGATTCTGTTAGTTGCTATCATGAATGGATTTTTTTGTTTGTTTTTTTCCTATGATTGCTCATTATTTCTGTACAAAAGCACTATTAAATTTTGGGTGTTCTTATACCCCACTAATTTGCTGAATTTACTTATTAGCTCTATGGGCTTTGTTGTGGATTTGTCAGGGTTTTCTGAATATAGGATCACATCATATGCAAACAGGGAGAGTTTTACTCCTTCCTTTCCAATTGGATGCCTTCTATTTATTTTTTCTTGCCTAATTGCTCTAGCAAGAATCCCCTGCATAATGCTGATTAACAGTGATGACTGTGGCCATCCTTGTCTTGTTCCTCATCTGGGAGGGAAATATTTCAGTCTTTCAGCATTCATAAGATGTTTGTTGTGCACTTTTCCTATAAGTCTTTTATTACATTAAAGAAGTTTCCTTCTATTCCTAGTGTTCTAAGTGTTTTTATCAAGAAAGGGTGCTTATTTTGTCAAATGCATTTTCTGCATTAATTGAGATGATTATGTGCTGTTTTTCCTTCATTCTGTTAATATAACTTTTTTTTTGCATTAAATGATCTTCTTAGGTTGGACTACCATTGCATACGAGAGATAAATCCCACTTGACGATGGTGTATACTTATTTGAAGATGCTGTTGATTCAGCTTGCTAATAATTTCTTGAGTATTTTGCATCTATATTCATAAGAGATACTAGCCTGTAGTATTCTTTTCTTGTGGTATATGTATCCAGCTTTATTATGAAGGCTATGTTAGAATTGTCAAATGAGTTAGAGAGTATTCCCTTCTCTTGATGTCTGTCCTGAACTTTTCTTTGTTGAGAGGTTTGTGATTCAATCTCTAGTTTTTTGTTTGAGATCTTCTGTTTCTTTTTGAGTCAATGTAGGTAGTTTGAGCATTTCTAAAAATTTCTCCATTTAATCTCGTTTATATAATTTATTGGTATACATTTGCTCATAGTATTCTCTTAAAATTCTTTTTATTTCAGCAAGATAAGTAGTGATAGCCACCTTTGCATTCTTGATATTCATTATTTGTACACACTATCTTTCTATTATCTTTGTATTTCTGATTTTTTGCTATTTGAATCCTCCCACCTTTTTTTGTCAGCCTAGATAAATGTTTATAAATTTTATTGATTTTTTTCAAATAACCAACTTTTGGTTTTGTTGATTGTTGATTCTCTCTACTGTTTTTTTTTTTGCTGTATTTTTCATTTAACTCTGTTCTAATCTTTGTATGATGGTTAGGTACATGTGTCAACATGGCTAGATGGCAGTGCCTGGTTAGACAGGCACTTGCCTAACTATTAATGTGAAGATAATTCTCATGGACTTAAATTATCAGTTAGTTGATTGCATCTTTGGCTGATTACATCTATGATCAACTGAAGGGAAGATCTTCCACAATGAAGGAATTCAATCAGTTGGATTTAATCCAAAATTTTGGATTAAATATTGGAAGACTTATTTTTTGATTATATCAAAATTGAAAATTTTTGTATATCATAAGACATTATCTAGAACATGAAAAGACAATTTTAAAAATGAGGGAACACAGTTGCAAAATGTGTATCTTATAAGGGCTTAACATCTGGAATATATAAAAATGCTTACTATAGACAAGACAAACAGTACAATTAAAAATAAGCGAAAGGGGCAGGCCATGGTGGCTCAGCAGGCAGAGTTCTTGCCTGCCATGCCAGAGACCCAGGCTTACCTCCTGGTGCCTGCCCATGCAAAAAAAAAATTAATAAAATCATAAAATAAAAAATAAATAAATAAATAAGCAAAAGGCTTGAACAGACATTTCTCCAAAGAAAATATACAAATGACCTATAAGCATATTTTAAAAATCTATACATCATTAGCCATTAAAAGCGTTGCTAATCAAAACCACAATGAGATATCACCTTGCATCCACAAGGGTAGTTATCATTAGAAAAAAAAAGAAGAGAAAATATCAAGTGCTGGAGTGGTTGCAGAAGACTTTGTCCCCATCTGCATTTTTGGTGGGAATATAAAATGCCACAACCACTCAGAAAATCAGTATAGCAGTTTCACAAAATTTAGGTATAGATTTAGCATTTAACCTCGTAATACCACTCTTGGGTATATACACAATGAATTGAATTGTGACTTCAAACAGATACTTGTACACCAATGCTCACAACAGCATTATTCACATAAACCAATAAATGAAATAAGCTGAGTTCCATTCAAAATTAGAGTGGACAAAGAAAAGTGTGGTACGTTCACACAATTGAACATTATTTGGTAAAAAGAAGGAATGAAATTCTTAGACATACTTCAAAACCTGGATGAACCTTGGAAACATTATGCTAAGTGAAATAAGCAAAGCACAATAGGAGTAATGATGCATGATTTAACCTATATGAAATATGTAGAAAAAGAAAATTCATAGAGACAGAAAGTAGAGGGACCCAGCAGCTATGCTGGGTAGGAATAAATTTTATGTCGTTTATTGGTAGTGTTATTGAATAGTGACTTTTGTGTGATGAGTCAAACATGTGTGGAAATGGGTGAGTCTGTAAGCTATTTCCAAATGTGTAGATCCCATGAACAAAAGTGCCTTTTATGTAGGAGAATATATTTCCAACCTTACCCCCGTCAGCCCTTTGGCCACCATCCAAAACAGTGAAGATTTGGAGATTGTGCAACTGGCAGCTCAGAGCATCTTGGAGGTGTAACAGAACAACATCTAACTCTGCTAACTCAGTAGACCCCAATCAGCCACGTTGTGTAAGCAGGATGTTTAAGACTGGGTGATGTGCCATGTCTTTTCAGTGAGCTATGATGTGTGCAGTGATAGCATTACCATCATTGATAAGTGCCACCTCCCTTTCCATGTCAGATAATTGATCCCAAGGGGTTTCCCCATTTGACTCAATGAAAGGGGATGTTTCGAGGTCTGTAGGTAAGGGGCTGAGCATGAGGAAAGCTATATCCTTCCTCCCTTAGTTTGGAAAGGTCACTTTTTTCACAATTAACCCTCTCCTGTAGGAACCATTTCTTTTTTATCTGGGAGGTTTCAAGGGTCAGGCTGAGCTTTGGCTAGGAATTATCACTCACCCATTTTATTTTTATGTTTTTTAGAGTAATGAAAATGTTCAAAACTCAATTGTCATGATGAATGCACAGCTATATGATGAGACTGTGAACCAATAATTGTATAATTTAGATGATTATAAGGTATATGAATATATTATATATCTCAATAAAATTACAGTAAGGGATAGTTCAGTTGTAGAACACTTGCCTGTCATGTGGAAGAACTGGTTTGATTCCCGACCCATGCACTTCCCAAAAAACCAAGCATATGAAAACGAACACACAAACAAATTCAACAAATGGTGATACAATAAGAGGATATTCACATGGAAAAAGAATGAAATGTGACCCCTGTCATACAACATACAAAAAAAAAGAGTATATACATTATATTATTTAAATGTTGTTTTTTTTTAATTTTTTTCAGAATTTTTTGTGACCAACATTTGGTATATCCTGGAGAATGAGCTATGAGCACGCAAGAAGAATGTGTATTCTGTCTTTGTTGGATGCAGGTTTCTATATATACATCTGTTAGGTATAGTTGATTTATCTTTCAAGTCCTGTATCTTCTTATTGATCTTTTGACTAGATGTTCTTTCCATTGTTGAGAACAGTGTGGTAAAGTATCCTAGTGCTAATGTTGAACCATCAATTTTTCCCTTCAAACTGCCAGTATTTGCTTCATATATTTTGGGACTCTGCTGTTAGGTATATATATATGTGTGTGTATATATATATACACATACATACATACACATAATTGTTGCATTTTCCTGTTTAAGTGTCCCCTTTATCAGTATGCACTGACCATATTTGTCCCTGGAAACAGTTTTTTGACTTACAGCCTGTATTATCTGATATTAATATAGCAACCTCAACTCTCTTTTAGTTACTGTTTGCATGATATATATATTTTCGATCCTTTCACCCTAAATTGTTTGAAACTCTGAATTTAAACTGAGTATTTTCTGCAGAATCATATAGGTTGGTCATGGTTTTTTATGTATTTTGCCAATCTGCATTTTGACTGGTCAGTTTCATTCATTTGCACTAAAATGATTACTGACAATACAGGACTTCGTTATGCCATTTTTCTATTTAGTCTTTGTAAGTCATAACCTTTCTATACCCAACTTCAAATAATGCCTATTTTTATATTTATTTGCTTTGCTCTGTTGTGCCATATTGCATGCCTTCTCATTTCTATCTATAAAATATATTTTATAGAAATATCTTATATTTACATAAAATATATTTTTAAATTTCCATTTTCCTTGTGGTTAATAGCCTAGATATAAAGCAATCATATTTAGAATGATATCAATTTAACTTCAATAGCATGCACATATTCTTTTCCTATATCCCTTTGTCTTCCCATCACTTTTTGGAACATGGTACCACTGTGTCCTTTTTATGTCCAAAAGCATAGATTTATCATTACTTTTTATGCATTTGCATTTTAACACCTTAGGATGTAAGAAGTGGAGTTGCATATCAAGCAATACATAACATTGATACTGGCATTTATAATTAACCACATGGTTACTTTGACCTCAAGTCCTTATTTCTTTATGCTGCTTTCAACTGCTGACAAGTGTCTTTCTGTTTCACTCTGAAGAACTCCTTATATCATTGCTTGTAGGGCAGGTCTAGTGATGAAATCCTTCAGCTTTTGTTTGCCCGATAATGTCTTAATCTCTCCCTTATTAATGAAAAAGAGTCTCTCCAGACTCAAAATTCTTGGCTAGTAGTTATTTTCTTTTAGCTCTTCAAGTATTTCAACCCCTGCCTTCTTGCCACCATGGTTTCTGATGAAAAAAAACAGGACTCAACCAAATTGGGACTCTTTTGCATGTAACACATTGCTTTTCACTTGCAGCTTGTCGTTTGTATTAAATAGTGTAACCAATATATGACAACATGTATTTTTCTTCTGTTTCATTCTGTTTTATTTTCTCTGAGCCTCTTGGATGTGCATTTTCCCAACTTTTACTAACTTTGGGAAGCTCTCTGGCAGTATTTTTTTGACTATTCACTTGTCCCCTTTCTCTCTTTCTTCTCCTTTTGAGACAACCATAATTCATCGGTGCTCTTGATGGTGTCCCATAATTGTCATAGGGTATATTCATTTTTAATATTTCTTTTTACTTTTGGCTCCTTGTCTGATTCATTTCAAGTGTCTTGTCTTCAAGTACACTGATTCTTTCTTCTGCCAGCTCAAATTCTCTAATGAAACCCTCCCAAGCAGTTTTCATTTCAGCTATTGTAGTCTTCAAGTCTAGTAGTTTCATTTGGTTCTTTTAGAACATTTCTATCTCTTTACTTAGAAGACTCTCACACTGCTCGTTTATTATTTTCCTGATTTCCTCTTGTTCTTTCTCTTTACTTTCCTTCATCTTGAATATTTTTAAGATCACTTTTAAAGGTTTTTTTCCACTTTTTAAAAATATTTTCACATTCTCATCTTCTTGTGGAGTTTTCTGTATTTTTATCCTCTTCCATTGGCTGAAACAACATTTCTTTTTTCTCTGTTTTCACTTTATTCTATTGTTGAACACTGTACATTGTAACATTCTAAAATGTTAACTCTAAGACTTATTCCCTGGGATGTCTGTATTGGTTTTGTAATCAGGTGATAAGACAGAGATTTCCTTGCTCTTCACCCCTTCCATTAGGAAGGTGTGCCCAAGGCAAAAGGACTGTGCAGAATTTTCCCTGTATTTCTGGGGCTCCATCTTGTCCAGCTCTTTTGCTTGTTAATTATTTTGTAGTTCCCCTGTTTACAGTAGTTTGGTTGTCTCAGCTGTTTTCCAGGAGACAGACCAACCTCTGAGTATTTGATGCCAGAAGTCTTTTGCTTGGAGGACAAATTCTTGGATTAGAGTAGCCCTAGAGAGGACTTTGCTAAATTACTCATTCCTAGCCAAAACAGGGTCAGGGGCCCATGAAATTGTACAGGCTGCCTCCAAAATATCCTGATGAAAGAATTAGGAAGGATGCCAAAACCTTCACTAATGGCTTCCCAAAACTGAACATTCCTGGCCTTCTTAGCAAATGCTGTGGCTCAGCTGTCTGTCTCCCATAGACCTGAGGAAGTACTACATCATTAAATCTCCCCTGCCTCTTCCCCGGTCAGGTAAGGGATCATTGAAACAAACTTCCCTCAGGGTCAGGCCCCCAAGGATCTTAATTTGCTAATCAAAAGCCATAGTCAGTGTGCTGGTTTGAAATGATGTATGTACCCTAGAAAAGCCATGTTTTAATCCTAATCCCATTTTGCAAAGACAGCCATTTATTCTAATCCCTATTCAGCATTGTATGTTTGAAACTGTAATTAGATCATCTCCCTGGACATGTGATGTAAACAAGAGTGGTTGTTAAACTGGATTAGGTGATGATGTGTCTCCACCCATTCGGGTGGGTCTTGATTAGTTTCTGAAGTCCTATAAAAGAGGAAACATTTTGGAGAGTGGGATACTCAGAGAGATCAGTGAATGCTGCAGCACCATGAAGCAGAGAGCCCATCAGCCAGTGCTTCGGAGATGAAGAAGGAAAAATACTCCTGGGGAGCTTCATGAAACAGGAAGCCAGGAGCAGAAGCTAGCAGATGATGTCGTGCTTGCCATGTGCCCTTCCAGATGAGAGAGGAACCCTGACTGTGTTCACCATGCGCCCTTCCAGATGATAGAGAAACTGACTGTGTTCACCATGTGCCTTCTCACTACAGAGAAACCCTGAATTTCATCGGCCTTCTTGAACCAAGGTTTCTTTCCCTGGATGGATTCCTTTGATTGCACATTTCTATAGACTTGTTTAATTGGGACATTTTCTTGGCATTAGAACTATAAATGAGCAACTTATTAAATTTCCCTTTTTCAAAGCCATTCCATTTCTGGTATATTTCATTCCAGCAGCTAGCAAACTAGAACAGTCAGTGATTGGCTGTCACCAGCAAGCTAGCCTGGGATTGAACCCCAAGATGACCTGCCTGAGGGGAGGTTATAGGTGCTGGTGGAGAAAGCATTTTACTTTCCTTTTTGTCAAGTTTTGAGAGTTCTCTCTAAAATTTATTTAATATACCTATGCATATATGTATATATATATTTATAACATTTACTCTGTGACCTTTTGTTCATTCTCCTAACAGTGCTCTATGAAGATAAGTTTTATTTTTGATGCAACTTAATTTTTCAATTTGTTTATGGATTGTGCTTTACATGTTGTATTTAGGAAATTTTATACTAACTCAAATACACAAAGATTTTCTCCTATATTCTTTTCCATATATTTTATAATTTTAGGTTTTACCTTTAGTTTGGTGATCTATTCTGAGATAAATTTTATATATAGCATGAGAAATAGATTGAAGTTCAGTTTTCTGTATAATATATCCATTGTTCAGGAACCATTTTATGAAAAGCTTGTCCTTTTTTCACTAAATACTCTTTCAACATTTGCGAAAATTATATTGCCCTTGTATGTGTGGGCTATTTTTAGACACTATTTTATTTCATTGCTCCATTTGTTTATCCTGATGCAAATAGCTCAGCCTATTAATTACTGTGGTCATATAAATTTGAAATCAGGTAGTATGAGTTCTCAATCTTTGTTTTTCATTTTAGAAGTTATTTTCAGTTTTCTAAGTTCTTTCCTTTTCCATATAACTTTTAGAGAAAGCTCACCAATTTATACAGGAAAACTCACTGAACTTTGATTGAGTTTCAATTAAGTCTATTAATCAATATGGAAAGAAGTGACATCTTGAGAATATTTAATCTTTTGCTCCATAAACACTATGTATCTCTCAATTTTCTTTAGAGCATATTTGATTTCTTTCATCAATATTTTGTATTTTTTTCATATAGATCTTATAGCTTGTTGAACTGTATATGCATTCCTAAATTTTAAATTTTTTAGTGGCCATAAATCTATTAATAATCAAAGTAAATATAAAGGTCAAAATTATTAAAAAATGTGCTGTTAGTTTCTTTACAGGATCATATATTACAAATTTATTAAAAGTTTTATATGGGTTGTGAATATCATTTCATTAATATATTTTTAAATAACTAAAGGAGTTCTAGGACTGATTATAGGTTATGTGAAGAGCTATTAAGTGGAAATACATGTGAAGCAGCACCCTTTCTTCTTTATGTTAGCTCTGGAATATGAATATACAAAAATCTAAGCAGGGGCAATATTGAGCTTAAGGAAAAGGAAGATTGTGTTTAAAGTGGGGCAGTAAGGTAAGAAACTAAAAAGTAATTTTTCAAGTTCCTATTTAATCTAATTTTCTTCATCAGAATGAGAGATAGGAAACCTGTATTGCATATGTTGGACAGAATCTTTTATACTTTGTTCACTTATTCATAGAGCTCCTTGTGTACAGTAAGTGATGAATGACTAAGTGAAGGATGATAGAATTTAATAAACAAGGGAATGAAAGGTCTAAAACAACAAAATTTACCTTATCAGTGTTCTTTTGCTGGCACAAGCGAATGAAGTTTAGTATTCTAAAGTATGGCTTCTTAAGGAAAAAAAAAACTACAAAAATCATCAGTCACCAGGTGGTGTAAAATAAATTTTAAAATGATTCAAGGCTTTTCTGAAACTTTTCCAACATGTTTTGCAGGTGTTCTAATAGAGAAAATGTGCCCATCTGTGAATGTTTACATGCAAAAATTGTATCAACAGATCCATGGATTCAAAAACAGCCTGACTTTCAGCAGGCTTCTATTATGTACAGAAGCACATGTGATTAATTTTATTTACAGTAGTTTATTACTGTGTGTATTTAGTCATGAATAAAACAATGCAGAATATACGGACACAGCTGTCTGTGATTTAGCATTCAAGACATTTGGACCACTGATTAAGCTATTACATACTTTTTAAAAAAGGATTTTATGAAAGTCATCGACAGCTTAAAGCTCTAAATGTCACTGCTGATTGGCTTTTGTGCAGAGCTTCCCATTCATCAAAAGTATTACTAATTGACTAAAAAAACTGGAGCCAGTTTTTTACTAAAATATTGGAATTTTTCTTTCCAAAACCCAGAAATAGATACGTATTTTTGTATAAAACTTTTAAAGGAAGAAGAAGAAGCAATAAACCCTTAGAAGATATTTTATTTCCATGATCCTTTTCTCTGTCTTTACATTAAAAGTATCAAGAGAGATTCTAATAGCTACTGGCATCATCAATCAAATCAAAGATCTGGGGTGATACAAAACATCAGTCTATTTTATATACTTACGTTTTCACATCTCTTCAGGAGATGCCAATGAACAGGCACAGTTGAAAAGGTCTGCTCTATTTAGAGAATATAGGAATCATATTAAGAAAAACATAAAGTACATTAAAATATCAAATATAAAAAATTTAAGAAAAGTAAACAACTGGGATCCAAACTCGGTATAAACCTTACCGAGTAAAGAAAAAGAACATTATAGGAAGATAGCAAATTAAGTATGTTTTAAATTAAAAAGTTTTGAGAAAGAAGAAAATATTTATCTAAGAGTATAAAATAAACATGTTTGAATTCCCACAGCAGGTCAAGTTCAGTGGTAGAAAGTAAAAAAGAGAGATTATAGAGAAAAGAGTAATTATAGAGAAAAGAAATGCCTGTAAATTACTTATAAATTATATCACAAATTTATTTACTAATGATTAGGGAAATAAAATATTTAGTGATGCTGCCCATGTGTCTATTTCCTTTCTAGCCAGAGTTTTAATAGAGGGTGATGACTCTTTTAAGCCTCTTAATCAACTTGTAATGCAGGATGTACAGCTCCACTCTAAATTCCTTTCTCATCATATAGCCAACTTTATCCTCTTTCCCTATAAGTATTACTGGGTACATCCAGCAGTATAATCCTCTCAATTTCAACATGCTGATGTGACCTTCTTGCTTTCCTACTCACTCTCTGTGGTATTAATATACGGAGAACACACACAATTAATGAAGGTGTTCTCAAACATGAGGACTGCCTCATGACTATTCAGGAACCTCACCCTTGCTGCATGAAATATAAAGAGATTTGCTATTCAAAGTGCGGTCCAGGGGCATCACCTAGGAATTTGTTACAATTGCTGTATCACGTGTTCTGCCCTTGAACCCTTGATCTTCTGAATCAGAATCTTTAAACAAGGCTCATAGATCATTTGTATGCACATTTAAGTTTGAGAAACATCAGTATAGCACTTTCGTGATGAGTTTTGTTGTAAAACCAACTTCACCATCATACTAAACCATCACGCTATGCTACCATGCTCTAGGCCTGTTCTCAGAAATGTTCTCGCTGCTCTACCAATGGTCATTTACATATTTCAGACCCCACTGCTCCTACTTGCTTCTCTCCAAACACAATACATTGTGCCAAGTTACAGAGCTCTTACTGCCATCATTATTGTCTGTCACTGTGGATCACTGGAAAGGAATACCTAACGGCACATTGCAAGATCATCTTTATAGGCCGTTATTTAAATGTTGTGTTGTGAATATCCAAGAGTTTCCAAGAGAAAAATTGCCTTCTTCTCCTATGCTTCATTTTCCTGTTTTAATCCATTACTGAACTCTCTCCCAAATAATTTTTAGTACTTTTATTCCCATTCTTCTTTGTGGCTCCTCATATCTAACACTGCTCTTTGCTATCCCTGAAATTATTGACGTTCTCTTTTGAATTTCTGCTGCATAATTTTTAGACTCTTCTATACTCTCATCTTCTCTATGAATTTTCTTTTCAATTTCCCACCCAAATTGAGATATATCCTGCCCTGTGGAATTTACTTCCCATGCAATATTCTCAAGTAAGGGTGAGGATGATTATTTTTCAATCTCTCGCATATCTCAGGTTCAAGAGTCGGTGTCCTCTTGCTCATCGGTGAAAATATCAGATCACTGTTATTCTATCTTCTTGAAACAAATACTAGTCTTTTGAGATACATAAACATTTTTACCTGTATCACATTCTAAATTTTCTTATTCTCATTATCCATTTCTTTAAAACTTTCCCCCTTTCAATGAAAAGTTTGGAACTTGACCTAGTCTTCTTTTCCAATCCTATGCCCTAATGTCACCTTTAATAGCAAAATGGACAAATTAGCAAACATCAAAGCCACATAATCCTTTGTCTTTCTCAACTCCAAGAACATTCTCCAATGGAACTCAAGCTCCCCTGTTTACGTCCTGAATTTGAATATATGATTACCTACTCTCAAACTCAATATTCTATCTTTTTAAATTTCTTACATAGGTACAACCAAACAAACTATCCTTTGACTTCAATAATACCTCTGTACAATCCATGAACCCAGATTTCATATACCTGTTAGTCCTTCCTGTGTTCATCTCTCTTATTGTTCAGCTAAACTGTATGTTCCTTTTTTAACATCCTATCATACTGACATCTGATGTTTTTGATGAGTTGGATTAATTTAGGATTCATTGGCTAATGGATCATATGTAAAGTCACAGAACTAGACAAGAGAACAGGCTGGAAACCCTTTTGGGGTAATTTCTGTAGCTATTCACTCAACATGGTTTACAAAGCTATTATGTGCTTAATACTGTGCTAGGTAGTTTATATTTACCATCTGCTTTAGTTTCCAACAACTTCATAAGGTAGAATTTGTTAAAACTATTGTACAAATGTATATGCTATGTTCACATAGGTTAATTAAACTGCCCATATTTGTATAGGTACTATGTGGAAGAGAAAATTTTATACCTCAAATTGTCTAGGTTAAAAAAATAAATGAACAAGTTTATTCAAATTTTTATTTTCCACCTCATGATGGAGTATGTAAATGTAGTCTTTGAAATAAGGGACATCAAGGAAAAAAATAAATCAGGTCATAAACAGAGATATCACTGCTTAGTACCATCCCCCACCATCCTGCTTTCCTACCCTGATCTTGGGACAGCTTGTTCTCATAAATGAGGCACTCTCAACAACCTAAGCAAATCTGAAACAAGCAAACGCTCAATTTGGTTCTTCTATTTGGAAGCTACGTTAGAAGTAAGAACTTATTTTAGACTAATTCAGAGGAGATTAGCATTTGACTGGTTTATTCTACTTCCAGAGAAAAAGGAACTAAAATGTCATTAAATTATTGCATGGCCAAATCCCAGTAAAAAATAAAACATATTGCTGATCCATGTATTTTAATCTAAACCACACTCCTATTTAAAAACTATGTTAAATATAAATATCTATTTATCATCATGAAAATGGATGGTTAATAGCCTCACTAATCAATTTGATATGCTTGAATTTCTTTTTATCCATGGAACTACAAAGAAGCAATAGAGAACAACTGAGTCAGGCTGATATACCAATAGTCCTTCATGGCACTAATTTAGACCTCTGCCCCTGCAAAAAAGAAACATATCATGCTGACACCAACATATTTACTTATCTTCAATAGATAGCTTCTCCTGCAGAGACTTCTTGCCTGTCCAAGCTACAGAATTAATGAAACATAGCCAAAGACATCCCCCACCAAGCAACTCCTATAGCTCACTCTCCATGGCTCCCCCTCCCCATTCCCATACCCTCCCTTTGTTCCTAGCAGCCATTTATACTGCCTGCCCAAAACTTGCCTTTTGAGCCATAACTTTCTGTTGCTGCTTTGCATTAATGCTACTTTATTCAATAAACTTCTTCTATATTTTGGTTTTCAGAGTCTGTTTTCAGTGAAATACCATTTCCTAATGAACTGTGGGACATTTATCTATTTAGAAATGCTTAGTTTGTAATGATATGAGAAATATGATACAAAATCTTGCATATTATCTCATTGTGAGTTGTATTGCTAGTTCACAGAAAGAGATGGGTAATTTACCTTAGGAGAAATTAAATGGAGAAGGCAATAGCTTACCTCCTAAAAGAGCCAAAAGAGAATAAATAAAAAATGAAAATTCCCACAATTACTCCCTAGCAACAATTGGTAACATTGTAGTTCTGATAAGGGATTGGGTATTTTCTTTAATATGAAAATTATTCCATACTGTTGAGGTTAAGAAAAAAATCTTGTTGCTCTATAAAGCTACTGTAAAAATGGCAAAAAAATGGATGATTTATGCATAATGCTCACCATTCCCCAGAGTCTTATTTAGGCTTTCTTTTTCATGTAAATTAATTCTAAGGAACTGTAACTGTCATTATTAATTTATCTACATTATCATGCTTCTCATCAATTTACCCTGGCTAACATCATCCCCTAAAGGGAAATATACTGGAAAATTTATTTCATACAATTAAGAATATCATGGAATGTCACAACTATGTTTAAAACTTAGGATAAAAAAGTCATATTTTATTAAAATTATGTGATATGTATGCTTTTACAAATCTTCCTCTTTTCCAAATCATATTTTAGGATTTTCAGTAATAAGTCTTATACAAGTTAACCTACTTCCAAGTATCTAAAGCAGAAAATTCTTTAAGTTAAAGAAAAGTTTTGTAGTATTTTTTCTTTTCCTTTTTTTTTGTGCTTAGAGATTATGCCCTAATATATGGAAACTGATGTAAACATAAAATTAAAAAGCAAATCTATTGGGCAATGCGAAGGTGGCTCAGCTGCAGAATTCTCACCTGCCATACCAGAGACCAGGATTTGGTTCCCCGTGCCTGCCCATAAAAAAAAAAAAAAAAGCACAAATCTGCTATTCAATATGATTGATTTTGTTTCATGAATTGTAAGAAGTAAACCATAGTAATAAATATTGGCCCTGGATATTACTACTTCAGTGAACTGAACTTGTCTGACATAAAGCTTCTCAACTTATATTTAAAAATTACAGTGAATAGGAAAAAAAAAGAAAAAAAAAACTTTGGCTGCATAACCTCAAATGAACTTAAAATGACTATGTACCAAGCTTCATTTCGTTGAAACTCTGAGCCAGCAGCCAAATTATATCATTAAATGTAAAACTGCAAGATTTCTACCACAATCAGAAGTAAGTTTTCATCATTAGTCTATGCTTCTATATGTCCGTCCCAAAAGCCTCAATGCTAAAAAAATAGTAGAGCCAGAAAAAGAGGATTAAACAATAATCTATCCAAATATGGTCAGTTGCCTTTGAAGAAGTTTTAAAAATACTATTGTAGACAGAAGGAATGGTTAATACATTCTGAAAGACATAGTCATTCTTTCCACTACATAATTCAAAAACGTGTAAACGTCCTCTGAGATCAGCTTAGTCCAGGACAGCACAGATAAGCAGAGTCAAGGGTGATGTAGACTCAATTCAGAAGACTCTACTAGATGAAATTTGATCAGAGGTGGAAAACTGAAGTAGTAGCTGGACATATAAGACAATATTGCTTTGTTAAGAAAATGGAAGCAATGTAAAAGATAAATGGAGTAAGAAGAGAATGAGGGCAACGGGCTCGTTTTTCCATTAGGACAGTTTTGACAGTCTTACAGTCAAAGTAAAATGTGAAATTAGGAAAGAAGTAAAGACAAGTGCGGCAATAATTATATGGCTAAAAAGGAGCAAAAAAAGCAAAGATGGGTAATGTTTAAAAAATCAATGGTGAGGGCAGTCCACGGTGGCTCAGCAGGCAAAGTTCTCACCTGCCATGTCAGATATCTGGGTTTGATTCCCGGTGCCTGCCCAAGCAAAAAAAAAAGAGAGAAAATAAACTTGTAAAATGCAAGTTAATGTGAGTGTGTTTTTGTGTAAAGTTATGAAACAGACAAGAATTTTGAATACAAACTCAGATAACCCCAGTATAGGGAGTTGAATATGTGAAAGAAACAAAAATGAAATGAGCCTTTTGTCAAATTCCGAAAAAATACATTCTTTTATGTATATTAAATTTCTAATAAATTGTAGTGTAACAAAGTATTAACATATATCAATTTCTGTATATTGTAAAGTGAAGTGGGTAGTAGACAAATGTTTAGAGAATATACCAGATGAAAAAAAGCAGAAAAGGTACACAAAAGCACAAAAGATGAAAAAATTTATATACTGTATAAATGGTTTCAATACCTTCATTGAAAAGCATAGGCAAATTGGGTTAAACAAACCAATTAGTTTTATCCTGCTTTAGGAGACATCTGAAAACAATGAACAAGAAAAGTTCAAAATTAAGAGATGGTATATGATATCTAAAGCAAACAAGATGATCAAAAAACCAGGTATAACAATATTGTTTTAAAAAAAATCAAAATAGTATGCAAAGTAAAGAGCTTACAACAATATGAACCAGTATATTTCATATTGATTAAATCTAGTTCTCCAAGAATATAGCATAATGGTAAACATTTATATACCTAAGTACAACAAAATAAAACCTTACATTAATATGTCAGTAGAAAATTAAATATATGAGTATGTAGGATGTTTGACTAACACAATTACCAAGTTTTGTCAAATAAATGCCCAAAACTTAATACCTAATAATCTGAGAAGGTGTAAGCTTTCTGGAGCTGCATGTTGACTCACAGGGAGGAGTCCTTTGTATGATCTTCAACAAAATGTAGGAGAAAGCCTCTTCTACAGGATCACAGTGTTCAAAAGATTCTGGAGATTTAAAGTTTTCAGATGTATCAACCCAAACGTTAATAGCTGCTGTCTCATTCTTTTCCCATCAGGGAACTGACCCTGATATGCAGACTGCCTTCAGTAGAAGTTTAAACTTTTTGGAGATTGGATAAATTTACCATTTGGTCCTAAGCCTGAGCTATAGCTTTCTCTTGATATCAACATACATAGACGGCATACAAAGAAATCAGGATTAACAGAGAGAAATTGTTTTGCAATGCAGTCCCAATGGACGCTTCACCCATCCCCGTGAGGCACTCTGAAGGTGAACTGTCCCTTCCACATTATTCAGACATAAAACAAGGGATCAAGTCTTTATATACCTACATTAAATCAACCTTTTTGACATGGGTATTAGCTGTATACTTGAAGGATTATTTTAAAACTTTGCAGCACTTCGGTTGATAATTATGTTTAACAAAGTAACCACTTTTTCAGATCTTTGCAATACAGAAATATCTGCGTATAGAGTAGATCATTCCCTACTTCCAAAGAAAGCTTTATACATAAACATATTGGAACAAATGATGGAGTTTTCATATTTGCAAAAGGTAAACAGTTTGCAATTATAATTTATAATTACCCAGCAATGCACAATTGTATTTTGGTTCTTTTTTGTCTATTATTTACATTTATGTTTTCCTTACATTTATAATCTCTGTTGATTAATTGACTTCTATTTTAAAGATTAAGTAATATACTTTAAATTTCAGTCTGATAAATATTTTGAGCTCTACCACAGTAAAATTCTGACAGATTTATCTAATATAGGTACTTATAATTAAATAAGTTAAGGAATAATAAAATAATCTCTACAACATTTAAGAAAAGTCATTTATGAACAAATATATTTTCAAAATGTAAATGAAAATTTAAACCATTTCCAATTGTGTCACTTACGAAACTAATATCAAATTTAGACTTGGCAGCGAATCAATTTCTGCCATCACAATAAACACATACCCAGCACTAACAGAAGTTTCTCAGGCTCTGCTTTGCTTTTCATTACTCAGCAGAGAAAAATTCAAATGTATTTTAAGTAGTGTTATTCCTGGAATGATAGAAAGAAAATAGATTGGAATGTTTAAACAACTAGTGACACATAGAAATTTGCAATTTTCTGTGAGGGAAAGAGAAAACTGAAAAATAATGTGATAGATCTATCTTAGCCTATACATATTTTTGTTGAACTAAAATCACTAGCTTTGGGAATCTTAAACCACCTAATATAGAAGTGGAAATATAAAAGTCAAGTGAATTTTAAAATGAAGGTAGTTTTTATTTTACAAATTCAGAATATGTTGCTGATAGTTCATTTAATCTTAGGTTTAATTCATTTGAATACAATCATTTTTAAGTAGAGTTCTTTAGATAGAGTTTATTAGTATAATTATGCAAAATACATTTATTATTCAACTGTTAACAATAATATATCTAATTTTCCTTTGAAATTATTTTTACTGCTTTTTCTGTCTCATTAATTCTATCATTATCTAATTGTCACTTTTACTAATAGGAAGTATGTTTCAAATTGTATTTGTAATGCGTTTGTTATTTAATTATGATTTAATTAGTAACATGTTTTCTTTAGAGACTTGTATTTAAAATATTAATGTAACCATTAAATATAATGTTAATTGAACACCCATGACAGACCTAATTATTTTCTCAGATGGTGCATGTTATTAAAAAATTCTAACACATCAGTATTTTTCAGTTGTTTAATTTCAGTACGGTGGGGTTTTTATTTGGCCATTGCTTATTTTAATATTTTTTCTTTTTTTCAGATTTTAGCCAAAATTTCAGACTTTTTAAATATTACACAATCTTTTAGCTAAGTAATCTATTTTTATTTGACCATCTTTCTACCCTTTAAAATATCATACTTGTGTCTAAGTAGCAACATAATTTTCTACATTTGCTAATTTGAGATAAATTATTATTTCTACCCAGATTGTTCTGAAGAAAAGCTGTCAGTCTTCTTCCTTGATATTACATTAAACCTAATAAGGTTTTGTTTTGACAATGTTTTTTAAAATCTCTTCCTTAACCTATATTTTATTCATTTTTTAAAATTTCTAAGTGCCCTTTACTGTTTGACCTCAAAATTGTAATACTCCTTGTGACTATTTCATTAAGGTTTTCAGTAAGTAAATGTTTCAGGAAGGAAATGTTTCAGTCCCTCTATATTTTCCTTTATTCTGTATGATTTCATCTGAAAGTTACCACCATCCATTTATCCCTGGTGTGCTTTCTAAAATGACTCTAGATAAAATACTAGCAGACTGCTTGACTGTCGTATTATTTTCTCATCATTTTGACTTTAGCATACTAATTTTTTTTATTTTGGTTGTGTTTTTATTATCAACCTTAAAACAAATTCTAAATCTCCCAGTAAATGATTGTTAAGCTTTGTGTATCAGGGTATGTTTTACAAAACTCATATAACCAATCTCAGAGAAATCTTTCAGAAGGGAATAAGAACACATACTTTAGAATGCTTCTACCTATATAATTTATGTCAGCAAAGAGCTGGTAACAACTACATGCTGTTGCAGACAATTGTGAAAAAATTTTTACATGAAGTTTGAAAAAAAATAAGTAGTGGTGAGTAGAAAGGAACATTTTCTCATATAAAACAAAAAAAATTGAAAATATAAGTCAAGATGAAAACATAAACAGAAAAGGAATTTATAGCAAAAACATTATTTATAATGATGCTTAAATAGATAAATCAACAGTGTGTGTGCAGAGCTAAATAACCAAATAAATTATATATTAAAATTGCATTAAACAAAAAAGAAAGGGTGATAATTGTAATCATGAATGGGGACTTGAGGTAAATAGAATTACCTCAATCAAATTAAATTAAGTAAATGAAAAAGGAAAAAGATAAACAATAATAGACTACCATAATCCCAAGTATTTGTTCAACTTAATTTTTACTTCTAAATACTTAAACAATTCATGGAAATTCAAAACACAATTCATTTCGGCATCATATATTACTTGGAATTCTTTCTTTAATAGTATGCTGGTTTCTTATATGTATCATTCTTTTAAAAACTTCTCCTTTTCCTTTTTCTTAGAAGCAAGTCTTATGATCCCAGTTACCTTTTATTTTATTTTATTTATTTATTTTTTTACATGGGCAGGCACCGGGAATGGAACCCAGGTCCTCTGGCATGGCAGGTGAGCATTCTTGCCTGCTGAGCCACTGTGGCCCGCCCTATCTATTTTTTTTTTTTTTTTTGGATAAGTGAATATGGTGAAAGAAAAAAAATGTGCCTGTGGTAGTTTGGAGGGTGTATGTTTCCCAGAATTAATCATGCTGTTTTATGTCATTCCTGTGGATATAGACCTACTGTAGGTGGATTATTTCAGTTTAGCACTAGGTTGGGTCTTAATCCTCTTATTGGAGTCCTTTTTAAGAGGATAAAAGACAAAAAGGGATACAGAAGCTAAAAGAGATGAAATTAAGAGAAACTCATAGAAAATCTTGCCAGAAAAGCTGAGAGACAAGGAGACATGCTGAGGTTGAGCAAGGAGGCCACTGAAGCCAGAAGCTGGAAGCCAGGAAAGCCAGGAGAGAAAGGGAAAACAACAGATGTCCATATGTACATTCCTGTGTGACAGAGGTGCACTGGATTGCCTGCAGCCTTTCTTTGGGGAGAAGGTAGTATTCTGTTGATACCTTAATTTGAACATTTTCATGGCTTAAAACTGTAAACCTGTAAGCTAATAAATCCCCATTGTTAAAATCCAGCTCTTTTCTGGTATATTGCATTTTGTCAGCTTTAGCAAACCAAACCAGTGTCTATGATAAACATAGTCTTGACAACTTTGCACCTTATTTATTTCTTTATTTTGACATATGATTCTCTTTCTGTTTTGGAAGAAGCACAGTAGTATCTACTCCGTCTACAAAATTAAATCACTTCTATAGCAGCACAACTTTTTTCATTTTTCAAATTTTTATTAGAGAAGTTTCAAGTTTACATAAAAATCATGCAGAAATTACAGAGATGCCACACACTTTCCACAGATTTCCCTATTATCAATATGTTGTATTAATGTGATGAAACAATATTATTCTAATTATGCTATTAACTATAGTCCATAGTTTTTAACATTTCTATGACATAAATATATATAGTCATAAGCATATATTATTATGTTGTTTGCTTTTTAATTTTACATAAACGCTGATATGCTGAAATTGCCTTTGTAACTTGCCTTTCTATGCATCAAGATGTTTATTAACTAGACAGATTGATAGAGTAGATTCCACTCATTCATCTTAACCACTGGATACTATTCAATTTATGAATGGACCACCATTTAATTATCCATTCCCCTGTTGATGAACACTTAGGTTACCTTTTTCTTTCTTTTTTTTTTCTGTAATGATCAATGCTATAGTAATTTGGCTCCACATGCAAAACTTGCTGTGATTTCTCAAACCAAATAAGACATTTAGCCTTTTAGAAAAGACAAGATCTTTAGGACCATATGGATATTATTTATTTTACTGCCCAGAGGAAATATTGAGATATGCAGAGATATTTCACCCTATTTGACATTGCAGAAAACAACTCTGCTTTTTATATTCCCAAAATCTGTTTTTATTTTTCTGACCCTTTCCTTTGAGTATCAGCTTGTCCCCATTACATTAAACAACAACAACAACAAAGAACGGTTTTATTCACACACGATACAATCCATCCTAAATGTACAATCAAGGTTACTGGTATGATCACATATTTATGCATTCACCACAATAGCCTACATGAGAACATTTCCATTTCTTCCAAAAAAAGTCCCATACCTCTCCATTATATTCCCCCATTATGAACATTTAGCTTTGGTATAGTGCCTTTGTTACAATAAGGAAAGAATATTACAATGTTACTGTTAACTATAGACCTTAGTTGGCAGTAATTAATTTTTTCCCAAATACCATTCCATTTATAACACCTTGTAATAGTGACATTTGTGGCATTTGTTCTAGTTCATGTAAATTATGTATGTGTATAATTAACCAGCATCATCATCCATTCTAGTTTTGTTAAGTTATACAATCCCAGTTTTTAACCCTCTTGCTTTCCTTCTGGTGACACATTTGACCCCAGCCTTCCTCTTTCAACCATACTTATTTTCATTTTTGTTTATTATACTTACAATATTGTGCTACTATCACACAGTATTGTATTATTCATTACCGAATCTTTACAATCTTATTAAACATCGTTTCCTCCTTAGGCATCAATTGCCCAATATCTACCCTCTTTCTATCTTCTGATAACCAATGCTATTGAATTTAACTCTCAGAGTTTGCTCATTATTGTTAGTTCATAATACTGAGACCACACAGTTTTTGTCCTTCTGTTTCTGACTTATTTCGCTCAACATAATGTCCTCAAGTTTCATCCACATTATTTGCATGCATCATGACTTCATTCCATATTACAGCTACCTTATCTTTCCTTGTATGTATATATCACAGTCTGTTTATCAACTTATCAGTTGATGGACATTTGGACAGTTTCCATTTTTTGGCAATTTTGAGTGATGCTGCTATAAACAATAGCGTGCAAATGTCTATTTGTATCCCTGCCTTTGGTTCTTCTGGGTACATACCTAATAATAAGATTGCTGAATCATATGGCAATTCTATTCTTAGCTTCCTACAGAATTGCCAAACTTCCTTCCAGAGCAGCTACACCATTCTAAAGTCTCAACAACAGTAAATAAGAGTATCTATTTCTCCACATTCCAGCACTTGTAGTTTTCTATTTTTTTTATATTGGTCATTCTAGTAGGTGTGAAATGATATCTCATTGTGGTTTTGATTTGCATTTCCCTAAAATAGCTAGTGAAGTTCAGCATCTTTTCTTATGTTTTCTAGCCATTTTGTATTTTCCTCTTTGGAAAGTATCTATCTATGTCTCTTCCCCCCATTTTTTAAATTGGATTGTATATCCTTTTGTTGTTGAGTTGTTGGATTTCTTTATATATTCTAGAAATTAAACCTTGTCCAATATGTCATCTCTAAATATTTTCTCCCCCTGAGTAGGTTGCCTTTTTATTTTCTTGACAAAATCCTTTGTTGCTTGAAAGTATTCAATTTTGAGGAGATCCCATTTATCTATTTCTTATCATTGCTTGCTCTTTGGATGTAAGTTCTAGGAAACTACCTCTATCATGAGATCTTTAAAATATTCCCCTATATTTTCTTCTAAAAGATTTAAGATCTTAGCCCCAATATTTAAGTCTTTCATCCATTTGGAGTTAATTTTTTTATAAGGTGGGCAATAGGGATCCTTTTTCATTCTTTAGGATATGGATGTGCAGTTCTCCAAACACCATTTGTTGAGGATCCTGTTTTGTATCAGTTGAGTGGACTTGGCTGCCTTGTCAAAAATCAAGTATCCAATTGGCACAGCGGTGCTGCTCCAGGGTGCTTAGCCCCTGAGGTGGCAGCCCCAGCAGGCAGGGCCTAGCCTGGAAGTGTCCCTGGATCAGGAGGAGGCAAGCACCACAGCTGCCATACCCAGAGCCCAAGAGGGCAAAAAGTCATCACCTATATAATGGACTTTGTCTGATTTTACAGATCAGATTGCTTCTTTTCTGGATATTAGAACAATATATGAAACATATTTATTGTTTACTTCTATAAGTAGACATGACTGGTAAGGAAAGAAATGTTTTAAGGTGCAGCACAATTAGTTTTGTAACTTTTATGCAGATCCTGATTTTATTTTTATATATGATAACCTTTTACTAAAGGTATGAACAAGCGAAGTACTTCAGTAGGCAAGTGCAAATTAATAAGAATGCCTCGAAGAGGAGCGATTCTTCAGACCCAGACCCACTGGCTGCCATTGGCCACACTTTATTCTGTAGTTTGGTATTATTTACGTACCTTCTGGAATGCGACCCCCAGACTGGTGGGAATACCTCTTCTCTGGGTGTCACTGGAGAGAATTATGGTAAAGAGTAATATGAAACCCTCCTACAGGAGCAAGTAGAACATTATCAAACCAGGGCAACCAGCCTGCAATGCCAAATTGCCCAACTAAAACAAGAATTACAAGAAATGAATGAGAAGATGAGATCTTTACAAGAGAGAAAGAATGCAGAGGCTAATGGCCTAGGCTTTCAAGGCAACAAAGAACAAGCACCTAATGATCTTTTAGAGTTTCTTCATTTCCAACCAAATTGACAATGCTGAAGTTAGGATTGGAACCAAACTACCGAGTGAGAATGGAGTCATCCCTTTCAAAAGTTTTACCTTAATGAAAGTATTCCGATTGGAAATGGGTCTTACTTGGTATTCTGAGGAAAAATCAGTTAGAAAAGCAAGCAAGATGAGTTGGTAGAACTGACAGAAGCTGGCTTAGAGGTCATTCATCATCCTGATGAAGATGATGAACAGGGTGGTGAGGATGGACCCCTTGGAGAAAAACTGATATTTTATAAAAATAACTTCATAGAAGGTTATTATCACACTGAGAGAGATAAGGGCACACAGTATGAACTCTTTTTTAGGAAAGCAGACCTTATGGACTATAGACATGTGTGCTGGGTTGAAAGGATTTTTTACCCTGGAAAAGCCATGTTTTAATCCTAATCAACCTTGTGGGAGCAATGGTTTCTTCTAATCCCTATTCAGGTTGTAAATTTGATTAGGTTATCCCTACAGAGATATGACTCAATCAATTGTAGGTATTATACTTGATTAGGTGGAGACATGTCTCTACCCATTCCAGGTGGGTCTTGATTGGTTTACTGGAATCCTTTAAAGGAAGAAGCACTTTTGCAAAAAGCTAGCGAACAACAGGAGAGAAAGCCATGAGATTCTGAGAGAGCAGAAAATGCTGCAGAACAACAAAGCAAGAGTCCACCAGTCAACAATTTTTGGAGATGAAGAAGGAAAATGCCTTCTGGGGAGCTGTAGAGGAAGCTAGCAGATGACACTGTGTTTGCCATGTGCCTTTCCAGATGAGAGAGAAACACTGCCCATGTTTGCCATGTGCCTTTCCACTTGAGAGAGAAACTCTGAACTTCATCGACCTTCTTGAATCAAAGTATGTCTCCTTGGATGCTTTAGATTGGACATTTGTATAGACTTGCTTTAATTGAAACATTTCCACAGCCTAAAAACTGTAAATTTGTAACTTATTAAATTCCCCTTTTAAAAAGGCCATTCCATTTCTGGTATATTGCATTCTGGCAGCTAGCAAACTAGGACAACATGTGACCCTCTTCCACCCTTTTGGACCTCTCATGAAATTAAACAGTGAAATGATTGACATTTCTAAATCAATTATTAATAGCATTGTGCCACCTGCTGAAAGAACTGAAGTATTTCCCCAGCTTATGCAGAACTTCAGGGATGTGTTCATTCAACAGGACAAGAGGACTCACCTTACAGTAACGTATTTTGGTAAAGAAGGACTATCTAAAGTCAAGTCTATCCTAGAACCTGTTGCAAAAAGAGTCTAACTTTCAAAGTTACACACTGATCTCATTGAATGAAGAATTTAATCATGAGTGAGGACTAAATGTGAGTGCCCAGGCTTGGGACAAGGAAGAGGTCCTGATGTTTTTCTGTGATGTTTATACATATTTCTCAGCTGAATTCCTCAATAGCTGCCAGTTAAATGTTGAACCAAGTAAAAAGGTGTTTTACCCCAGGGTGTTCAGTCTCTATAACTCTGCCAACATTTTCCGCCAATCAGGATCACATTGAACCAAGAAGAGACAATACAAAACTAAATTTAAAAATATCCCTTACAGACCTTTGATATATGAGATGTGCGTAGGAAGAGAAACAGAATAAGTAGCAAAAAAAGCCAAGTCTTGGGGTTGGCCAGTCAGTATTGTATTTTGGTCTTGTCTTTTACTCATAAAAACTGACAAGCCTTTTTCCTGCTTTCACTGCCCATAATGACCTTGCTGTCAAGACATGTTGACTTGCATAGGTGGAAGAGATGGGGATTCTGCTTGAATAAGCAGAATTCTCTAAGTGACATATGCAAGTCAAACATATTGGATTCTGTGTGCCAGGGTTTTGCAAGAACAAGCAATTAAGTATTCCTCCCTTCTTGCACCTGTGGCAATGCCAGTTCCACATTCATTAAGCAAGCATCTGTGCCCAGAAGAAGAAAGCCTGTTAATTTTGTATTTGCTAACATGAAAACAAAAGCTCATTTACACATTGTTACAGTAAATTAGAGAAGAATAGATTACCGTTTGAACAAGTTTTAGCTGCTGATGTTGGTTTTTTTTTTTTTGATCTTTTATTTTTTAGTTTTCCTTTTAGGTTTTTTCTTTCCCTAATTCACAGAGAACTTTGTAGATTTAAGCAAGCTATATAGGAGAGAATAGCAATAGTATTTACTTCTGTTGGGATCTCTGAAAGTCTGACTAAAGCTATATAATCTCTCCTAAAAAGGTCCAAGTAAATGTAGTTATATGCATGGAATTTCAACAAATACTTAAGAAATAAGCTATTTTTTGTATGGGAAGAAATAAACTGTTTTTAAGGTACTGCAAAAATATAATATCTAATATAAAGTACAAACTTTCTCATCTCTTATGTAATAGTCCAGTATGAGAGGGACACATGGGCTTTATTCCAGGTTTCAGTGGTCTGGTTTTTTTGCTATCTCCTAGGTCATGGTTTTCTTTTCCATGATCAAAAGAGGATCAATGCTATGTCAGTATTTCAAAAAGCAAAAGGAGAAGGAGAGAGCAGGGATCACAAGCAACTTCATTTATATAATTTTGAAGCAGTGAGTGCATTATTTTCATTCATATACCATTGATCAATACCTATGGCATGCACACGAGTAGCTGAGAAATGAAGCCCATAGCTGGGAAACACCATGCAGACAATAAGTCAGTGAAGCAAGCATTATCATCTGCTACCAAAAGTGATCCCAAATGATCTCTAAGGGTCTAAAAAATGGTGCATCTACCATGTTGACATTAAAGGTGGAGATATTTCATAGAGTCCACAATCAATTAGTGAACTCTAGGTAAGGGAAAATGCCCTCAATGATATGGGCTGGCCTCATTCAATGAATTGGAAGTCTTAAGAGTGAGAACTGAGGGCTCCAGAGATCAGAAGATTTTTGCCTCAAGGCTATATCCTCTACTCTTTCTTGGGTTTTCAGTTTAAGGAATTTAGGCTCAAAACTTCAATATCTTTTGTAGCAGAATTTCCAGCCTCTGAACTGCCTTATACAATTTATACTTGTCAGGTCCCAAAATTTTATGAGCCATTTCCTTAAAATCAATAAATAATTACTGTTTGTTTTGTTTCTCTGGAGAACCCTAACTGATACACTTCTAACCCCATTGCTTGCAAACATATAAAATCATTACCATAACTTTCACCCAAATATTGTGGAATCAAACTCAGTTGGAGCTTTCCGGTCCAAGTAACAGATATACCCAACACAAATTCACTTAAAATTACAATCTTAAAAATTTAGAGGGCAAAAGTTTAAATGGAGAACTCTGAGCACAGTAAACCTATATTTAGGGAAATAACAAAAAAGCTTGTTACATTACTTTAGAAAATGTTTTTAGAACAAATATACATATATATATATATATATATACACAAATACATATATATTTATATAGAGAGATTACATACATACTTTATTTATATAAGATCATAAGCAACTTAATATTGCATAATTCCTCCAATTCTGAAGCAAAAATTGAGAGAACCAAAGAAATACAAGCAAATATACATAGCCACAAAGCATTTTTACTTTCTTCTGATGAATAAATATTTGGAAGTTATCACAACCATAACTTATCACACCCAATAAGGAAAAACCTGAATAAATTGAAAATCTAAAACTCTTACTTAAATCCATCAGAGAATTGAAGTCATGGGGCAAACTGCCATCAGGAAAATTGGATTTAGAGGGGCTAGAGAGACTCATAGCTTACCAAGAACAGAAATTGCCCAAAGAGTCAATAATGAGTAGGAATTCTTAAAGAGTGACTAGATGCTGAAGACCAAGGGTAGATCAGCTTGAGAGTTGAGAATTCCTAAGGGTGCAGTCTTTAGATGGGCTCCCACCTTTTCTTGATTTTATCTCCAAGAACTCACCAAGTTTTCACTGTGAAGATGGCTGAAAAATCCCCTCATGATTAAGGCAGGAAGAGTAAAAATTAATCATCTTGAAATATACTAAGAGTATTCTGCTGTCTTTTAGAAAGGCCTGCTCTCAAGAGAAACATTTTCATCAGAGCCTAACCAATGTGGATTTTAAGGGACTTTAATATACAAAGGGGAAGGGAAATACTCTACTCTTGACCTTTATAACCTTCCTACTCACCAGGAAGGTAGTTGAGAGGTGCTTGTAAAGGTTACAGCCCAGTAGCAAAGGCTATAAAAACTGAGATCTAGTCATAGGATTGTAATGCTTCCTGTAACATATATCCTACCACAATATCAATAGGGATCCTACTTAATAATATGAGATTACAATTGAAAGAATTGCAGATCTCAATTTCTATTTAAGAAGTATCCTCTAAAGAAAACCAAAGACAAAAGGAAGATGAAAACAAGAACAAAAAAGGAAATTTTAGCTTCTAACACCTACAGATATAACAGTAAATGCAAGCTAACTTCTAGCTAGATTGACATAAAATCTCGCAATAAAGACTTATCACCTAGATTATTTTAGCTGATAAATCATGCCGTGCTTCCAATCAAATGTTACAAGGCATTTTAAAAGCAAAAAAACACAGTCTGAAGAGATAAAACAAGTATCAGAACAAAACTTAGATAATGCAAAGATTTTAGGATTATCAGACCAGAAATTAAAATAACTATGATTAAAGTGCTAAGGGTATAAATGGACAACTTTCAAGAACAGAAGAGCAATGTAAGCAGAGAGATAGAAACTCTAAGAAAGAAAATGCTAGGAAAAAAATACTGTAACAGAAATGAATAATGCTTTGACATGTTCATCATTAGATTCAACATAGCTAAGGAAAGAACCAGTGAGCTTGAAGATATGTTCAATAGTAACATCCCAAATGAAAGTGAAGAGAAAAAAAAAATGACAATAAAATGTCCAGAAAAGATTTTCTTAGAACTGTTGAGCAATTTAAAAAATTACAGAATAAGCATAATAAGAATAACAGAAGGAAAGAAGAGAAAGGCACAGAAGAAATACTTGAGGTAATTATGTGTGAGAACTTTTCAAAGTTAATGACAAATATCAAACCACAAAATCCAGGATATAGAGAGAACCTGAAGGATAAATACCAAAAAATATCTGCACCTAGGCATATGTATTAGTTAGGGTTCTCTAGATACACAAAATCAACAGGGAACACTTGCAAATATAAAATTTATAAGAGCATCTCACGTGATCATGGGGACACAGAGTCCAAAATCCGCAGGGCAGGCTGTGAAGCTGATGATTCTGATGGAGGGTCTGAACGAACTCCACAGGAGAGGCTCACCAGCCAAAACAGGAAGGAAGAGCCTGTCACTTCTGAATCCTCCTTGAAAGGCTTCTAGTGATTAGAATAAGCAGCGATCATTGCAGAAGACATTCCCCTTGGCTGATTACAAATGGAATCATCTGTGGGTGCAGCTGATGTGATCATGATTTAATTCTATGAAATGTCCTTATTGCAACAGACAGGTTAGCACTTGCCCAACCAGACAAACAGGCACCAGCACTTGGCCAAGTTGACACATGAACCTGACCATGACAGTCCACCCCTTGTCAACTTGGCAGCTATACATATCCTTAAACTGTACCTAATTTCTAAATAAAAAAACAATAAAATACACATTTTTTCTTTCACTTAAAAATACTCAACTGTCCTGCATATAACTGCAAACACATTAAGTCTCTCCATAATAGGGTGCAAATCCTTGGGTAATATTAATTCTTAAACTTGATATCTTACAACTTAAATAGTATAACAGGAACAAAACAGCATTACAGTCTTAGTTTCTGGAACTGATCACGTGGTCATAGTTCAAATTTATCACTATTTTCTTCCACTACCCATTCCATGTTCCCTTTACCCTCAGCACGTACTTCAGCTGGCCGTGGTTCTTTGCCTGGTGGGGTGAACCAAACCTTCATTCCTGAAGTTTCAGACCCATTAGTAGTCCTGCCTGGATTGGGTTGTTGCAGTTTTCCATTGATTTTAATCACAGGGCATGGTAGTACTAAAAGACACCCTAGGGAATCTCCTATATTCCAAGAAAACTGTTCTTTACCTCCATTGTGTAGTTGCTGTCCTACTTCCCACTAATAGCCAAGGGCACTCACCCCAGACAATAATGTAATCCCATTCTTGGCTTGTTGATCCAGGGGCATGAGTAGCCCAAAGTGACCAGATGGCAGTCTTAGATTCCAGTTCAATGGAATCATTATTGTTTCTCCTGGTGGAAACAACCCCCCACACACACACTTTGGAACTAACACTTATAGACCAGCAGAGCTCAGGGTCACAGGGGCAGGAAGCAAAAAATTTTCCTAGAAGATCACTAAGGGTAATAGTGAATGGTACCACTACCATTTCCACCCCTTGGTTCCTGGACCCATGGATCCTGGGTATATGAGAAACAGCACCATACACGGATGCTAATTCAGAGCATATGCAGCTTTCTGGAGAACATTACCCCAGCCCTTCAAGGTATTGCCACCTAGTTGGCACCATAATTGAGTTTTCAAAAGGCCATTCCAGCATTCTATCAATCCAGTTGCATCTGGATGATGGGGAAAATGGTAAGAGCAGAGAGTTCCATGGGCATATGGCCATTCCCACACTTCATTTGCTGTGAAGTGTGCTCTTTGATCAGATGCAATGCTGTGTGGAATACCATGATGATGGATAAGGCATTCTGTAAGCCCATGGATGGTAGTTTTGGCAGATGCATCATGTGCAGGGAAAACAAACCCATATCCACAGTATGTGTCTATTCCAGTTAGAACAAATTGCTACCCCTTCCATGAAAGGAGTGGTCCAATGTAATCAACCTGCCACCATGTAGCTGGCTGGTCACCTCGGGGAGTGGTGCCATATCGGGGGCTGAGTGTGGGTCTCTGCTGCTGGCAGATTGGGCACTCAGCAGTGGCCGTAGCCAGGTCAACCTTGGTGAGTGGAAGTCCATGTTGCTGAGCCCAAGCATAACCTCCATCCCTACCACCATGACCACTTTGTTCATGAGCCCATAGGGCAATGACAGGAGTTCCTGGGGAAAGAGGCTGACTGGTTTCCACAGAAGGGGTCATCTTATCCACTTGATTATTAAAACCTTTCTCTGCTAACGTCACCCTCTGGTGTGCATTCACATGGGACACAAATATCTTCATGTTTTTATCCCACTCAGAAAGGTCTATCCACATGCTTCTTCCCCGGACTTCTTTATCACCAATTTTGCAATTATGGTCTTTTCAAGTCCCTTACCATCCAACCAAATGATTAGGAACAACCCATGAGTCAGTATACAAACACACCTCTGGCCAGTTCTCCTTCCAAGCATAATGAACAACCAGGTGCACTGCTTGAAGTTCTGCCCGCTGGGAGGATTTCACCTCACCACTGTCCTTCAAGGACTCCCCAGAAAGGGGTTGTAGTGCTCCAGCTGTCCACTTTCGGATGGCACCTGCATATCGTGCTGAACCATGTGTAAATTGGGCCCGAGTTTTCTCTTCCTCAGTCACTTCACTGTAAGGAACTTTCCAAGAGGCCACAGCCCTGGTCTGGGAAAAAGAAGGTAATGTGGCAGGAGTGGAGACCATGGCATTTTGGCCACTTCCTATGTAACTTACTTGTGCCTTCAGGACCTGCTCTGGCCCTATCTCATATATACCATTTCCATTTTATAATAGAGTGCTGCTGCACATGCCCAACTTTGTGACTTGGTGGGACAGACAACACACAGCTCATGATAGGCAACTCAGGTCTCATGGTAACTTGGTGGCCCATGGTTAAGCGTTCAGTCTCTACTAAGGCCCAGTAAGAAGCCAAAAGCTGTTTCTCAAATGGAGAGTAGTTATCTGCAGCAGATGGTAAGGCTTTGCATCAAAATCCTAAGGGGGCTGCATTGTGATTCTCCTATAGGAGCCTGCCAAAGGCTCCAAACAACATCTGTATTTGCCACTGACACTTCCAGCACTATTGGATCTGCTGGATCATATGGCCCAAGTGGCAGAGCAGCTTGTACAGCAGCCTGGACTTGTCGCAGAGCCTCCTCTTGTTCAGGTCCCCACTCAAAACTAGCAGCTTTTCTGCTCACTGGAAAAATGGACCTGAGTAGCACATCCAAATGAGGAATATATTGTCACCAAAATCCAAAGAGACCAACTAGGCGTTGTGCCTCTTTGGTCATAGGACGGTCCAAATGCATAACTTAACCTTCACCTTAGAAGGCATATCTCAACATGCCCCACACAACTGGACATCTAGAATTTTCACTGAGGTGGAAGGCCCCTGTATTTTTGTTGGATTTATCTCCCATCCTCTGACATGCAAATGCCTTATCAATAAGTCTAGAGTAGTTGCTACTTCTTACTCACTTGGTACAGTCAACATGATATCATTTATATAATGGATCAGTGTGATGTCTTGTGGGAAGGAGAAATGATCAAGTCTGCGTAGACAAGGTTATGACATAGAGCTGGAGAGTTGATATACCCCTGTGGTAGGACAGTAAAAGTATATGGCTGACCTTGCCAGCTGAAAGCAAACTGTTTCTGGTGGTCCTAACTAATAGCTATTAAGAAAAAAGCATCTGCCAGATCAATAGCTGCATACCAGGTACCAGGAGATGTATTGATTTGCTCAAGCAATGATACCACATCAGGAATAGCAGCTGTAATTGAAGTTCCCACCTGGTTGAGCTTACAATAATCCACTGTGATCCTCCAAGACCCATCCGTTTTCTGCACAGGCCAAAGAGGAGAGTTGAATGAGGATGTGGTAGGAATCATCACCCCTGCATCCCTCAGGTCCTTAAGAGTGGCAGTAATCTCTGCAATCCCTCCAGGAATCCAGTATTGCTTGTGATTTAATATTTTGTTAGGTAGGGTCAGTTCTAGTGACTTCCACTTGGCCTTTCCCACCATAATAGCCCTCACTGCACGAGTTAGAGAGTCAATGTGGGGATTCTGCCAGTTGCTCAGTATGTCTATTCCAATTATACATTCTGGAACTGGGGAAATAACTACAGAATGGGTCCGGGGGCCCACTGGACCCACTGTGAGATGAACCTGAGCTAAAACTCCATTGATCACGTGACCTCCATAAGCCCTCACTCTGACTGGTGTACAAGAGTGACATTTTGGGTTCTCTGGAATTAATGTCACTTCTGAGCTAGTGTCTAATAATCCCCAAAATACCTGATCATTTCCTTTTCCCCAATGCACAGTTACCCTGGTAAAAGGCCGTTGGTGTCCTTGGGGAAGGCTTGCAGGAAGATTAACAGTATAAATTTATGGCAGTGTAACAAGTTTCTCCCCCAAAGGGACCTGGCCTCCCCTTCATTCAAGGGGCTCTGAGTCTGTAAACTGTCTCAAGTCTGGAAATTGATTAAGGGGCCATGACTCTGTGTTTTTGTAATTCAGGTTAGACTTCTGTTCACTTGACCCAGAACTCTTTTGTTTATATAGCTCGAACAAGAATTTAGTAGACTGCCCTTCTATTATATTTCTAGGTACCCCATGATTTACTAGCCAATGCCATAAATTTCTGTGTGTCATATAATTTTCATGCCTGCTTTGAGTTTGTTGTCTATTATAACAGCCACGTCTACCCTGTCTTTGGTGATTAAGTGCTGCCACCTGACTTCTGCCAACTTGGGATCCAGTCACCCCCATTGTGTTTAAGGATTGCAGCTCAGTGACAGCAGTTCTTACAGTAATATCTGAACTACAGAGAAGTGCAAGTACAGAGCTTTTCAGGGATGATGGCACTAGTCTCACAAATTTATTTCTCACTGTTCTGGTAAAAGGTGCATCCTCCAGACATTCTTGTGGTGTACGAGAAGGCTTTGCATGATAAATCCACACTAACATTTCAATCTCTCTAAGCCTCTGGATCCCCTCATCTACATTATACCAGGGCAGTTCTGGCATTTCAACCTCAGGTAATGTTGGCCCTCTTTTGATCCATGTTTCAACCAACCATCCAAGCAACCTGTTAATACCTTTTCTAACCCCTCAAGCTATAACATTGAATTCAGAATCTCTGCTTAGTGGGCCCATATCAATACATTCAGTTGGATCCAGCCTTATATTCCTCCCACCATTATCCCCCATCCTTATGATCCATTGCCACACATATTCCCCTGATTTCTGTCTATATAAATTGGAAAACTCACGCAGTTATTTTGGAGTATAATGTACCTCCTCATGTGTGATACTTTGTACTTCACCTTCAGGGGCCTGTTGGGACTTTAGTCTAGTTATAGGTCTGGAAGAAATGAGGGGAGGTGGGGGTGGGTCATGAGAAGAATTGAAGTATCTTCCAAGCCATTTGCTTCAGGGCTTTCATTTGCAGTTTCATCTGGTGAAACAGGATTAATCACTCTAGGGCTAATCCCTTCAGGAGGAGGTTGGGTGGCCAACTCCTCAAGGCAGGCTGGAGGTGGGGCAGCTATATCCTCAGGCAAACTATTACAGGGTTATTCAGAAAAGACTCAGCATGGCCTAGGGTTTCAACCTTACCCCCTACATCATTATCAATCCATATGTCACCATCCCATTTTTCAGGGTCCCACTCATTTCCAATCAATGCTCTCACTTTAATCGCAGACACCATGCAACATTGAGATTTCAGTTTACACACATTGTAAAGTTGCTACTCTAACAATAAGACTCTGAGTCTGATTTTCAGAGATCTCAAGTCTATGGCTACAGAACATAAGATTTTCCTTCAGGATACTCACAGAAACTTCTACATCTGTCAGATGTCAAAAACATTATCACCCAGAGCCTGGCTTCATACAAGCGAAGCATTAGGAGAATCGAATGGTGATATTTTGACAATCTCTTTTGCCAACTCACTCCATGGATTGGGAGTGTCATTCTGATTATGGGAATCAGAATCCTTAGTGCCTCTGAGTCCAGTCAGAGTAGAAAACCATTCACAAAAACCCATTTTTAACATTCTGTTTCTTAAGAACCACCCCATTTCTGGTACCAAGTTGTATTAGTTAGGGTTCTCTAGAGAAACAGAATCAACAGGGAACACTTGCAAATATAAAATTTTTAAGAGCCTCTCACGTGATCATGGGACACAGAGTCCAAAATCCGCAGGGCAGGCTGTGAAGCTGATGATTCTGATGGAGGGTCTGAAAGAACTCCACAGGAGAGGCTCGCCAGCCAAAACAGGAAGGAAGAGCCTGTCACTTCTGAATCCTCCTTGAAAGGCTTCCAGTGATTAGATTAAGCATCACTCATTGCAGAAGACATTCCCCTTGGCTGATTACAAATGGAATCATCTGTGGGTGCAGCTGATGTGATCATGATTTAATTCTATGAAATGTCCTCATTGCAACAGACAGGTCAGCACTTGTCCAACCAGACAAACAGGTACCAGCACTTGGCCAAGTTGACACATGAACTTAACCATGACAGCGTAAGTTATTCAAACTGCAGAAAAGCAAAGACAAAGAAAAAAATCTTGAAAGATTCCTAAATTAAAAATGTACCCTGCCTATTGAAGAATTATATCAGACTTCTCTTCAGAAATCATGCAAGCAAATAGAGAGTAGAGTGAAATATTTCAAATGTGGAAAGGGGAAAAGATTCCACTAACCTATGATTTTATATCTAGTAAAATTATCCTTCAAAAGTGAGGGAGAAATAAAGACTTTCTCAGACAAACAAAAATAGAGGGAATTTGTCACCAGTAGACCTGCCTTGGTAAGAAATGTTTTATAATAAGTTCTTCAGAGACCAAGGTAAATGATATTTCAGAAACTCAGAGCTAAGAAACAGTAGTTTGCTCAAAATAATAATAGCCACAGCATACTGGATAATTAAATTTATGGATAAATGGACTGCATGATAGCAATGTTCTTCCTTATGGTGGAAAGAGTTGAGAATACTCTGCTATAAGGTTTACATACTACCCATTAAGTGATATCATTCTATTTGAAAGTGGACTTAGATTAGTTGCATATTCTAGGATGATCACTGAAATGATAATTTTAAAATAATTATAATTGATATCCTAAGAAGAGAGAAAGTGTAATTGTGTAAAAGCCTGAAAAGGCAGAAGAAGAATGTAAGACAAAGAAGGAAACAACAGAACAATGAGTAGAAAGCAATTGCAAATCTGGTAGATATCAATCCAATTGTATCAATAGTCAATTTAAATGTGAAGATCTAAATACACCAATTAAAGGACAGAGACCCTCAGAGTGTATAAAAAGCAAGACCCAACTCTATGTTGTCTACGAGAAACATACTTTAAAAATGAAGTGATGGAAAGATTAAAAGTTACATCTTGTATAAATATACACTAAAGCTAACAGTAATGAAAAGAAAGCTAGACTAGTCGCATTAATTTCATACAGACGCAATTTTAGAGCAAGGAATATTATCAAGAACACAGAAAATCAATTCATAATGATAAAGAGATCAATTCTCCAAGAACATGTAATATCTTTAAAGTATAGGGACATAGCAACAAAGCCCTGATAGCCATGGAGAGTTAAGCTCCCACCTCAATGATGGAGAGGGTGAGGATTACACCCGTTTTCAGTCCATCTGAAAACTATGACTGTTTTAAGTCATAGTGAGGCCACCACTCCAGTACTTAGTGAAGGTGGAACCTATTCCCTGGCATTCAAAGAGACCATGGGCAATGCCCCAACAATTTGAAAGAGTGGAGTTACTATCCCAGTAGGTCCAAAGAACAAAGCACTAATACACAAGTGACTTTTAGACCCTGAAATCTAACAGACCTTGCCCTCCTGATTTCTCACTTGCTTGGGACCTGAGATCCTTTTTTTCCCTATTTTTCCCTTCTGAAATGGAAATGTCTGTCCTATGCCTGTCTCACCATTGCATTTTAGAAGCATATAATTTAGTTTCTGGGTTTCATAGGTCCACAAACGGAGAGGAATTTTACCCCAGGGAAGACCATATCCATAACTGATTTTTGTGAAGCTTGCTGAAATTACCTAAGGCTTTTGGGATATACAGGATGGGTGGATGTACTTTTCATGCGAGAAGAGGTTCAGAGGGTGGGCTGTAGCAGATCCAATCATACACTGTAATTTAAACATGGACTTAACCTTGATATGTATTCTTGTAGGTGTGAAACCTTTGCAAACAGAATTTCTTAAAGGTGTTACTTTTAATTAAGGTGTGATCCAGCTGAGTGAGGTTGAACTTTAATCCAGGTGACTGGAGTCTTCTCTAAGCAGAAAAAATCAGACAAAGAGAATGGCAAAAGATGGAGATGTAAGTCAATGGAACCCAGAAAAGGAAGATGAGGACATTGTCATGTGATGCAAGATTGGTTACAAGTCAACGAACCCAAAGAATCACCAACAACAGCTGGTACCAGAATGTTACAGTGTTTGAAGAGAATGCTCTTCAATTTTGGACTTCTCCTTACCTCAAAATTTAAGCCAATAAATTACTGTTGTTTAAGTCAAACCATGGTGTGGTATTTGTCATAGTAGGTTCGCAAACTAAAACAGATATCAAGCAATAATTTTTCAAATAGAACACAAAATGTTAAAGAAATGAAAATATGCCATAGTCTAAATTTATAAAAGGACCTTCTGGTCATTAAATGATTATGTTCATATAGTAGAAATATAACCCACAGAGTAAAGATATTTTCAATACAAGTATCTGATAAACAAATTACATGCATAATATATGAAAGACCTCTACACATTAATTAGATAAGTGTACATACTTCAACAACAAATAAAAGCTAAATACTTAGGCATTTCACAAAATCAAGCATCAAAGTAGCCTATAATATGTGGAAATCCACTTAATTTGATTACTAATTAAGAAGATGCAATTTAAAACCATGATGAGATGCCACTACACACTTGTATAATGATTAAAAAGAAAAGGACTGACAATACTAACTGCTATTGAGATATTACTGGTGGGAGAATAAGTTGGTAAAACCATTTATTTACAAGCTATTCACAGAAATTCTGACTCTAGTTATACATCTGCAAATGTGCACACATATATTTACTAAAACAGTTACTAAAATGTTTATAGCAGCAATATTCAGAGTTGACAAAACAATAAGAATGAACAAATTGCAACTTCATTCAGTGATGTAGATTCTGCACAGGTAATCATGTTGGCCAAAAAAGCCAGGCACAAAGTATACAAACTGTGCGATAATACTCAAAGTCCAAAATCTGGTAAAACTTATCTAAGGTGTTAGAAGTCAGGATAATTGTTATCCTGGGAAATGCGGTGACTAGAAAAGGTATTTGGGGATTTTTGAAGTTCTGGTGATGTCAATTTGTTGATTTGAATGTTCACGACAGTTTTTCATTCAGTTTACGAAAATTCGTCTCTGAACACTTATAAATTTTGCATTTTTACTTTATTATAACATTGACCTAGAATATATTGGCGGTGACTAAATAATAAATTGGTGTTTTAGTATACAGTGGTGCATACATCATTTTTTATAGATCCACAATATTTTTAAATTATTACTAAAATAATTTGTTATTTTACAATTCAAAGAAAGATTTCAAGGAAAATTTTCTTCAGGTATTTTAATCCACACGTAGTTGAGTTGGTATCATATTGCTAATCTGATATGTGGTGTGATACTAAATTAACCAATGTCAAATAACCAACAATCACATGGCATTCTTTCTGAATGGGTTTTGCTGAAAAAAAACCCAATTTTTTAAAAATTGTGTCAAAATTTTGAGACACTATTTCTAACCCAAATATCAAAATTTTACCCTAAAATAGACTGCAAGTTGCCTAAATTTAAGTAAGATATCAAAGAAACACAGAGAACATTGTCAATTTACAGGAAAAAGTTTAGAAATTGCACATTAGGAAAAGAATTGATGGTGATTATTTCAGGAGTTGAGTTAAAGGAAAGAAAAGATCTAAGCAAAGTAAAAGTATTTAACTGTGCTCATATTTTTCAAATGCAAAACTTACGTATTTTGAACATAAGTTAACAACAACAACAAGACATTATATTGTTTATTTACAATATATTAACATGAATTCCAAGATGAAATGGTGGATTCCAGCTCCTAGCCAAAAATCTATGTGTGATGTTTCAGGCCTGGTTATAGACAAGAACAAAGGTTTTTCCTGCCAGGGCTCATGGAAGTAAGCTGCCCTCCACAGCAGATTAGTCAACCTTCAGTGCACTAGTCTCTGGAGGGAATTAAAATAATAGACTCAGTAAATCCTGGTCAAACGTGCATTTACTCCTATTTGCATTTCTAAATGGTGGCCTTCCTCAGGAGCCTCGGCTGAGATCTCCTGAGAGAAGGAAAAGAGATTTAAGCCACTTTTCTCCACTCTAACTTAATACTCAGTTCTTTTCCACCCTTATCCCTCCTCCCAATCCCCATACCTATAAAATTGCAGGAAACATTTTTGAGGTTCTCATATCTCTGGAGGCAGCTGACCCTCACCCAGTGACATTACTTCATGGGGGAAATGGAACAGTGGGAGCCAGCCCTTTTTCTCATGTTTAGTCTCTTGCTTATACCAGTGCAGTGAATAATTAAAAGGGCAACTATTATTCTTATTCTGTCATATTGTCTTATCAGTTACTTTTAGAGCCTGGCAGCTCAGCTCAGCTCTTATCACCTCAGCTTTTGGCATAAAGCATCTTGAAACTTTTAGTAAAGAAACAAAGATTAATTTATTTGATCACAATATATTCCAAAAGAAAGTTAGGAATAGAAATATAAAAATTAGTTTGGAATTAGCCATTTACCTAAAATATTTGGGTAACAAATAGCTTGAATATAAGTAGGAGCATATGAAAGATGCACACAGTATAACGTGTCTTACGAATAAGAAATTTCAAAATAAGCACAAAGCTGCATCATAAGGGTACATATTGATGTATAAGTAATCTTATGGAACTAAGAAAAACTGAGGGTCCTGATAAAAGAGAAGTGATAAAGCTTGAGAAGAGTGAGCACATTATTCTGAGTGTAGACAGATTGGATTTAAGAGTGACAAAAGTAATAAGATAATCACACAAAAAGGAAATCTCAATGAAAATAAAATCATGGAGATGAGATGTCATAAAAATGTACTATGCAAAAAGAAAGATATGTAAAATGGAATACTTCATAGCAGCTTTTACCATAGTAATAGCTAGCTGTCTGTCATATCTGACAAATGTGTACCAGAGAAAAGACAGATAATTTAAAATATCTTACCCACCCCAAAACCTCAAATGTTAGCCAAATAATGATATGTGTATTTGCAGCATGATTTTTAGTTAAAAGTAAAAGAAAACATGAACATCAAAATAGAGATATACACATTTTTGTTTGGAGTATATTTATAGCAATGATAATGAAAAGTAATAACCATTAAATCACTGTAAATGCACACAAAACACACACCATTATTATAGGAAGAAAGAAAAAAACCAAGATCCTACAATAAAAAATACATTTGCATAAAGAAAGATAAACTTAATTTTTTAAAAAAATTTTTGGTAGGAATAATAATGGCAAGTTCTAATAATTAGTTCAGTTTATACTAAAATGAATGCATTTCAGTCATCTATTTTCATAATAAAGAAAATCTGGGAAATCAGGAAAATATAGGCGAACAGATGAATAGAGTAAAATGTAAAAATATGGACTGGCATGAAGTGAATAGACTTTAATGAGAGTTCTGAAGCACTAGATGGAAAGACAAGACAGAATGACAGATGTGTTCGTATACCATTTTCATCATGATAATAGATGTGGTATAAACAATGTTTTGCAATATGATTTTGACTATACATATGTGAACCATGAAAACAATTTAATGATATTTATTATCATGTTATATATAAAAGTTCTTTGAAAACTTTGAAATATGTACTTTTCTTAGGGAATGTAGCATGTCAAATCGTGAGTTTATCACAATTGTTTTGAAATTGTTCCCCAAAACCCATAAAGTCTTTAAGTTTACAGCAATATTTTATCAAAAAAAAAACAAAAAAACAACACTTGCCAACACTTTTTCTCACTTCTCTTTCTTTGTGACTGCCAAATGCAGTCAAAACCATTGTGTGGTATTTGTCATAATAGACTAGCAAACTAAGACAGACATCAAGCAATGATTTTTCAAATAGAACACAAAATGTTAAAGAAATGAAAATATGCCATAGTCTAAATTAATAATAAGACCTTCTGGTGTCTGATTCCTTTGCTAGCAAGCACTGAATAAAACAGGCTTTCCTTGTTTTATTTTGAATGCTGTTTATTTACACAGGTTTCATTTTCTTGATTAGTGCTAGGAGCCCCCAATTTTACCCACCATTACTTTTGTAACATCCATGTAGATATCAGTATAGCAAAAAGACAAATAATATCAATATAATTATGAAAATTGTTTTGATTTTTAGGGTTTCTGAAAATGTCTTAGGATTCCCAGGGTTCTAGGGTTCACATTTTGAGAACCACTTCCTTAAAAGATGTTCGAAACACAAAATGAAAATTTTTTTCCCTGAAGTTAGGAATTTGGGGTGAGATAATACTCAAATTCTTGTTCATTATGCCACTTGTTGATGACAGCCTTTGTTTTAGTAAGTATTCCTTTACTCTAAAAGAGAAATGGACAGCAGAAATGAAGTGATATGAACAAATAAAACATTTGGAAATGTCTCAAAGTTCGAGATGTTTTCAGCAAGAGAAATGGTATTGTAAACTAGAAAATTGATTAGTCTTCCGATACGGTGGCTAAAATATTTGGTACAGTTTTTCTTATGCTCACTTGATAGGTATCATGCACTTATTGGTCATATAGCTCTAGGGAAACCATCTAGGAGAGCTAGAATATTTGGAACAATTGTCGCTTTATCCTTGTCGCTTTATCAAGGCAGTAGAGGGAAAAAAAATGAGCTCAAGCAAAAATGTACCAATTTGTAAGCAATGATGCAAGGAAGTGTTTTTCAGAGATTTGAGATCACAGTTTCCAGAAAACCTAATGTCTCTGTTCACTGCCACAGGATTTATGGCTGTTCCACAAATACTTTCTCAAAGACCAGATAAGATATTTCAATAAAAAATAATTATGAATGTCTGTTCCCAATATAGTCTATTGTTTTAGATGACACAGTGGTGCTTCCATTAAAATGTGGGCAAAAAAATTTTGCGTGCATAGTGGAAACCAGAAGGTAGAGTAGGCTTGAGTATTAATTATACCGAGAACATAGTGCTAACTGGAAGCAAATAGAGCAGAATTCTGCTATGTTTTTGAAGAAATTTATGTTAAAGAAATCATAAGTTTGGCCTGCCAAGCCAATCCTAAAGTACCACTAAGAAAGGCTTATCTTCTAACACCCATGTCACAAAAGTAAAAAAGTCGATACACAAACATGATGCATATTATTTGCCCTCATAGTAGACAAAAGCAGATGTCATAAAAGACAAGGGGTAATGGAATATGTCCAGATGCAAAACTTCCATGGTTGGAATTTTTAATGATTCCTGCTCAGATTAATGTTTTTGCATTTCTTTATCTTTTACTTTTTAAACATTTTTAGAACAGTTATAAGCACACAGGGAAATCATTCAAAAAGTACAGAGTTCCTATATATCCCCCACTCACACACGTAGTTTTCCCTGTTCTTAATGCTTTGCATTACTGTGGTATATTTGTTAAAATTGATCAATCATCTTTATTATAAGTATATTATTAACTGTATTAGAGTTCTCTAGAGAAACAGAATCAACAGGAAATATTCATAAATATGAAATTTATAAAAGTATCTCACATAAGCGTGGGAATGGATAGTCCAAAATCTGTAGGGCAGTCTGTGAAGCTGACAATTCCAATGGAGGGTCTAGACAAACTCCACAGGAGAGGCTCATCAGCTGAAGCAGGAAGGAAGCCTGTGTCTTCTGAATCCTCCTTAAAAGGCTTCCAGTGATCAGATTAAGCATCAGTCATTGCAGAAGACACTCCCCTTTGTCTGATTACAAGTGGATTCAGCTGTGGATGCAGCTGACGTGATCATGATTTAATTTTATGAAATGTCCTCATAGCAACAGACAGGACAGCATGTGCACAACCAGACAAACGTGTCCCACTACTTGGCCAAATTGTCACATGAACCTAACAGTAACATAAAGTCTATAAGTTACAGCTGGTCTCGCTCTTTGCAATGTATAGTTCTATGGGTTATTTTTAAATTTTTATTGTGAAACTATATATACAATAAACAATTCCCATTTAACCACCTACTTTCAAGTATACAATTCAGTGATATTAACTTAATCACAAAGTACCATCATCAACATCACCACTTCAAAAATTTTCTATCACCCCAAATAGAAATTCTCTGCCAATTAAGCACTAACTCCCCACCAGATGAATTTTTAAACTGTCATCAATTAATAATGTCTACCTGTTTCCCATTTTTGATTGCCTGCTTTTATCATAGTTATCTGCAAACTATATAATGTGAGGGATAATTACTTGGGGGTTCTATATATTGGAGGAGGGTCAAATATTTTTGAATCATCAGAAGAAATATGTAAACTGGTGGAAAGATTTGTATATCACTTATGTATTTGGTGTTTGACATAGATAGAGTTTTATGAGACTCTGGGAGTTGGGTCATCTCATTTTAGAAGTGGTAAATGTGTTATATGAAAATTTAGGTGTTTGGAAGAACATTCTATAGTGAGACCACTAGCATCTCCAATAAAGATTGATTTTCTGTTTTCCCTTTTGAATTTTAGATTTTGGGGCACGAAACATCCTAGGAATACTTTGCTACCCAGCTTCTATTGCTTTTAGACATGGGCAATGTAATGTGAACAGGAATGACGTGTGCTGGTGATGACTCAGCATCTTAAGTCACTGGTTTACTTCCCTCTGGGCCTCCATCCAACCAGCAGAACTTAGGACAGTGCTGCATCTTTGACCATCCAGACAATAAAAAGGATGGCAGAGCTATGTGATGGAAGAAACTTTGATCTTCAATGACTAGAAAAACTACAGATGTCTGCACTCCTGGATGATTCACACTAGGCATGTTGCACAGGCAATAAACAGAATTCTTATTCAGTAAACCACTGAATTTGTGGGTGTTATGGTAGTAAATTATCTTTTATCTTAACTATTGTACGGTGGTGTGATTACAACATTTGAGACCAAAGAAACACAGACTCAGAAAAAATAGATAATTCAAGACTCTTGGAATCTCTAGAAAGAGTTGAAAAGCTTAAGGCTTATACTATAATATCAAAGGTTAAAGTTGGACCTGACTTAGTTCTAAAAATTAGAGTTACCTAGGGATAAATGTCTATCACAAGTTAAACAGCATACAATATTCTATCCCTATTTCAAATATAGGATGGAATTGGATAGAAATCAGATTGTATGAGGTTTAGCAATGAAATAATATGCATGGATGAAGTGAAAACTAGTGATACCCTTATACTGCTAATTATTTGGTAAAATAAATCATGAATATATATTTTAAGCACCTCTTAAAATCATTGCTGAAATTCATTGTCAAATTAGAATGCTTTCTGATAGTTTTCTGATAGACCCATTTCTGCCACATGGGTATCATTATTGCCTCAATTTCTAAAACAAAAAATAATCTGCTACTAAAGATGGAATTACTTAGAGCATTAAAGGACTCAATAGAAAAATGTGAGTTGAAGATTAAATAGAAGGTAAGCAATGGAAGCTGATATTAAAATGGGGTGACATTTTACCTATATCCCTATAAATGTTACAAAAGATAAAAATAAATCCTAGATTGAGAGTCTACCATTACTTTGTTGACTTCACAACTCCAATGATAGATTTTCTTTGTTATATCCCCCAAATTGCATACAGTAGTATGCCTTGCTAAAGGCAAAACTGGATCTGAATTCTACTATGTTCTAAGGTTGTGACTTTCTGGGAAAAATCTATAGTATTGTTCTAAGGTGAGAGGGCTATATTGATAAGATATAAAGAAGGAAGACATTATCAGAAATAGTGGGCATGTGAAACAAAAAGTAGATGAAGTTGGGAGGTATTCAGAAATAGTGCAAACGGACTTTTGGACCATGGGTGTCCTTAATGTTAATGTAATGGAAGTGACAAAGACAATTTAAATGGCTGCAGTGCAAGTTTCTTTTAAAAAGAGAAGGATGTTGAATCTTCTGTCTCCCAAGTGAAAAAGTTCCCCCTCAAGTAAAACTGTCTATAAAATATACAGAACACTTTTGTGCATGGTATTGTGACAATCCTCTAAATCCTAGAGAACACAACCACAAAAATATTATTTTTGTTCAATACATAGAGCACATTTGGGATATATTACTGTTTATGATATATATAAAAGTGTTACAAATCTTTTTTCATAGGATCTTTTGGTTGCTTAGTAACAGAAGAATTGTAAGAGTACTAAAAAATAGGTCACCGTTAAGTGAGGGATTTTCTTGTTTTTTTTTATATCAGAACATATCTTTTGAGGATAATAATAGATATAAATCATGGGTATGCAGTGCAGTGCTCTGAGACAGCCCAAACTTTATAGCATTTTCATTTTTTTCTCTCATTCTTCAATATTGTCTTCCCTACTGGGAAGATGTTAAATATAAAGCAAGTAAATTCTCTTATGTTTTCATAAATGTTAACAATTTTTCTTAACAACATGTGAATACTTCAAATTGTGTATGAAATGGGATAACATTCATTGCACATTTAGAGGTAATACCAATGTTTATTATAACAACAATAACTATTCTGAAACTTCCAAAATCAAAGGAGTCATTCTTTTTCTGTAGATAAGTAGAATGTGAAATGTATTATTTCACTAATTTTATTTTTATTTTCTGCTATTATCTAAAATAAGTATCCAGGGTATTTAATTTATCCTGATTCAGTTACTCACTTTGCAGGTGTGATCCATTAATTATAATCACATTAGTTTAGTGACGTTCTAATTATTTGTTTGTTTACATAACACAGTTTAACTTGAACTCATTGAAGATTTGTTTTCTTAAATCTTAGAAGAGACAAAAGCACTATGATTACTTTCAGTAAAGAACAGACATGAAAAGGGGCTCAGCCTTCCAAGGCTCAGATAACAATTATAACATCTGAACAAATTATATTCGAAAAAATAAAGATATGAAGACACTGGCGAATGATTAAAAGGAGACAAAACACAAAGGAATAATGCTTAAACCAAAGGACCTGTACTATGGAAGATTTTCATATAAAAGACTCTTCACACCAAGGCAAAGCCCAGTTTGAACACAAGAGGGCAAATAAGAGATCCATTGAAAAGGCACTGTTAATAGTATATGGAGTAAGAGAACGGGAGTAAGAGCTTCCACAGCTGCTGTTAAATGAAGGTACAGATTCTAGTAGGGAACGAGATATAAAAGTGAAGATTCACAAATAAATGGAACCAATTCTAAGAACAAACTTGAAGATTCAAAGAGGAGAGGTAAATGTGGAAGAACTGAGCAAAGGTTTCACCTGTTTCCTACCACAGGGAAGATATTTTATGGCGTTGGAGACAAGTCAAGGAAAGTATCAGATAGCACAAAAATCATGACTACTCAGAACAAAATAACTGTGCTCAGAGATTCTAAAATCTTCCATTGGCAATATTGGGTCTTAAGTAAAAATATACAAATATTATATATATGTATATTATATTATATATATTATATATATAATACATGCACATATGTGAAATCCCACTAGATAAGAGAAGAAAGATTAATCCATGGGGAAGATTAAAAGCAAACAAGAAAAACTGACCCTGAGTCATCACACGAATTGAAGTTAGCAATTGAGGAATTAAAGGAAAATGAGATTACAATAAATTAGCAGGAAGTAGCCTCAGAAAAGTTATGGAAACTAAAAAATAATCAAATGCACATTTTAGAAAAAAATGTATAGTACTTGAAAATAAAAGCCAAGGGTAGGATGAACAATTGGTTGAATATAGAAGAAGATTGAGTAATTAAAATGGAATATAATCCATACATATCATCTAGTGTGAAGGACAATTTGAAAAAAAAAACAAGATAAAAAATGTAGCATGGGGAGATGCAATGGTGGCTCAGTAGCAAGAATTCTTGCCTGTCCAGCTGGAGACCCGGATTTGATTCCCGGAAACCGTCCATGGCAAAAAAAAAAAATGTAGCACAGCATCAATGAGTGATAGAATAATATCAAGCCTCTAATAAATGTGCCATTGAATTTCCAGGAACAGTACAGAAGCAAACAAAATATTTTAAAAAGTAGAGGCAAGGAAGTTCCCAGACTTGGTGGAAAACAAACTTTCAGATCTAAGAAGCGCCTCAAAACCAGAACAGTCAAATAGAAAGGAAAAAAATTAGCAGGATAAATAGGCACATCATAATCAAATTGATAAAAAGAGAGAGACAATCTTTTTTTTTTTAAATTTGCATATGGGCAGGAGGCACCAGGGATCGAACTCCAGACCTCCAGCACGGCTGGTCGGAGTTCTGCCTGCTGAGCCACGGCAGCCGCCCAAGAGAGACAATCTTGAAAGCAGGTAGACAAAAGTATCACATTACATTACATATAAAGGGACAGTGATACAATGGATGGCTCAATTTTAATATATAAAAAGAAAATCATAAAAAGAAGAATATAGAGTGGTTATTAAAATTCTGAAAATGTCAACATATAGTTCAATATCCATATAAAACAATCTCTGAAGACATACTCTAAATAATGTAATTTTCTTATGGATGAAATTTGAGGGATTTAATTATCATGAAATCATGTTTCATAAAGCACAAAAAAGAACCTCTAGGCTAAAATGAAATGGCAATTGATGGAAACCTAGATCTATTAATAAGAATGAAGTCGGATTAATGGCAAATAAAGGTAAAACAGAAGACTGGAATATTTAAATTAAAAAAAAATACTTTACTATTTAAATGAAATATTACTGCATTTTATTTAGGGATCTAAAAGTATGTAGATAATACATATATAAGAATCATAACAGCTATATCACATACCATGGTTTAAATAGAACTATGCTGTTGCCAACTTCTTATTTTAGAATAAAGTGGAAAAATATTTGTCCTAAGTTGCCTTTGGTAAGTAAAGAAAGAATATTTTCTCCCAAACCACTGAAGAAATAGTACAAAGAGGATAAACTAGAAGAATTAAATTCCAAATGGAAGAATTAAAATGCTGTACTAATTGACATACTCATAAAAAAATACCATATTAATTTAAACCAAAAGAAAGCAGCAAAACAGGGAGGAAGAGAAGAACAAAACACAATACTTCAGTTTCTGAACATGATGGAGTAACATGGATTGGGTTTCCCCCTCTCCCCTGGAAAAAAAAAATCCAAAGAAAATATGACCAAAATTTATCAGGACATGACATCAAGTGGCAAAAGAAATTCATTACTGACAGTAAACAATGGAGGTTAGCCCAATAACTGCCCATGTTTTCTGTCTGAGAGACCTCATAGAGCATGCTGCTGGCAGAAATACAGGCTGAGTCTGATGGACATCCTGAGTTAAAGGAAGGAAGTTATAATTCAAAAAGACAAGGAGCTTAGGAGTTTTCACTAAAGAGTACTAAAGTGGAAAGTGTTGCAAGAGGGAAAATTCCAGAATTCTGCAGGGATCTCCCCATGTATGCAGCAGAATATTGATTAATGTGTGCATGGACACTGCAGCTAAGGAAAGAACCGTCTGAAAGAATAGAGGGCATAGATTGGATTAAAAACCACAAAACTCAACTATATGTTGATTTCTAGAAACACATTTCAAATATAAATAGACATAAATTGAAAATAAAAGGACAGGTAATGTTACGTGACCCCAATGCTACTCAAAATGAAGCTGGGGTAGCTCTATAAATGTGTCAAAATACATTTCAGCAAAGAATATTGTCAGGGATAAGAAATGATATTTCAGAATGATAAAGGGGTCCACTTATTGAGAAAGAAAAACAATACTAAATGCCATGTACCTAAAAAGAGTAATAAAAAAAATAAGAAGCAACATCTGTTGGAACTGTAGGAAGAAATAGACAAATCCATAATTTCTTTCTGATATTTCAATAGCCTCTCAAAAATTGGCAGAAGGAACAAACAGAAAATAGGCAAGGATATAGAAAACATGCCCAACACTATCAACCAAGTTGAAAGCATTTCAAGAAACACTATCCATTAATGGCAGAATGCACATGGGGCATTTATCAATGTAAACCATAGCTTTGGTCATAAAATGAATCTCAATAAATTTTAAGAGATTTGAGTCATGGAAATATCATGGAATTAATTTGTAAGCAATGTCAAAATAATCTCTCAAAAATCCTCAAATGTTGGAAATGTCAATAACGTACTTGATAATAACTCATGAGTAGAAAAGAAAAAAACCAAAATGGAAATTAGGAAATATTATAAACTGAATGAAAGTGAAAATGAAACTTGTCACTATTTTGGGGATGCCACTAAAGGAGCATGTAAGTGAAAATTCATACCATTAAATGCCTATACTACAAAACTTGTCACTATTTTTGGGGATGCCACTAAAGGAGCATGTAAGTGAAAATTCATACCATTAAATGCCTATACTACAAAAGAAAAATATTGCTCAAACTGCAACTTAATTTTACACCATAAAACTCTAAAATAAAATGGACTAATGAAATTCTTATAAGCAGAAAAAATGAATTAATAAACATCTGATTATGAAGAAATAAAGTGAATATAAAAAATCAGCAGAGAAAATCAAAAGCTGGTTCTCTGTAAAAGTTCATAAACTTGAAATACTGCTAGTCAATCCGATCAGGAAAAACATAAGATACTAATAAGTCATATTAAGAATGAGAAAAATAATATTGCAGATTCTACAGATTATTGAAGAATTATAAGAGTATATTATGACTGACTTTATGTCAATATGAAATTGACAACTTATTTAAAAATATCTTATCAAAAGTTGATTCTAAAAGAAATAGGTACTCAACATGGGTCTATATCTATCGCAAAATTGATTTGTTCTTGATAAACTTGAAAACTGTGGTTAATACTGGTGTATTTCAATGTTCTTGCAGCTGCTACCTTTCCTTGCCTCTTACCTTAATGGCAGGCAGCAGTGGAAAGAACAGCCTGTGCCCCTGGTGCAATGTTCCAGTGTCAAAGTGGGATATAAACACTTAGTCCTCTAACCTGTGTGGTCTGATGGCTGATCGCCACATTTGATCAGCTACATCAGATGCCTGGAGGCTAGCTCTGAGGGTGACCATTGTTGCATCCACCCTCAGGCAAAAGTGGTAGAAGAATCTTAAAGACAGCAGCTTTCTTCAAAACTATAGATAACAGTTAAGGGCCTCAGTAACTGGGCTACTGAGGATTTTTACTGGTAGCTATACTGACTCATCTCCCACCCTCTCCCCAATGCAGGGTAGAGCAGTTTCTTCTCCCATCATGGGTCCCTAACCCTGACCAGAAGGAACAGAGTAAACTTTATGCAAATATAGGATGTCTATGAGTCTGTGCCAATCTATTTGGTGGAAGTCTGAAGATGCTGAACCAGGAAACTTGTCTCGGGCTCAGAATTCGTCCTAAAGCAATAGAAACAGCTTACATAGTTAAAGCAATGTGAGAAACAAGGCAATGGAGTCTGAAACAAAGAACTACTTGTATTAAGTCACACATATGAATAGAGCAGGGGTGAAAGCCTCTCAAAACAGTAGAGGGGGAATTTGAGCTTCTATAAACTGTAAACTTAAGCTAGAAAAAAAAATCAGAAGGGGAAATAGAAAATTCACAAATATTTGGAAATTAAATAATCTTAAACAACCAAAGAACAGTGAAAAGAATGAAAATGAAAACAGAATATATCTAAACTTATGGAATGCAGCAAAAACAGAGCTGAGGAGAAATGGATAGCTTGAAATGCTATGTTTAAAAAAGAAAAAGATCTCAAAACGGAGAATAAATCTTAATTGTTGAAGGTCTAGAAAAAGAAGAGCAAACAAAATACAAAGAGAATAGTAGAAACAAAATAATAAAGATTAGAGGAGAGAATAAACAAAAACAGCAGAAGTTGGCTCTTTGAAAAGCTTTTAAAAAGCCACAGATTTTACCTCAATGGATAAAGAAAAAAGAGAGGAGACACAAATGATTTATACCAGAAATGAAAGGGGAGGGGGAATTACTACACACCCTATAGAAATAAAATGATTATAAGAGCACACCATGAACAAAAAATTAGAAAAATTAGATGCAATGAACAAATTCCTAGAATTACACAAACTACTTGCATTAAAGAAGAAATAGGAGATCCCAGAAGACCAATACTAGTACAGAGATTGGATCAATAAGCAAAAATCACCCTACAAAGAAAAGCTAATGTCTAAATGGATCGACATGTGAGTTTCATCAAATATTCCAAGAATTAACACCAATCCTGCTCAAGCCCTTCCAAAAAAGTGAAATCAAGGGAATATTCCTGACCTAATTTTATGAGGCCAACATCACTCTCATACCAAAGTCAGACGAATATAGCACAGAAATGAAAATTACAGGCAAATACCCTACATGAAAATAGATTCAAAAATCCTCAGCAACATCCTAGAAAACTGAACCAAATAGCACATTTAAAAAGTATACACCAGGGCGGGCAATGGTAGCTCAGTGACAGAGTCCTGGCCTGCCATGCAGAGACCCGGGTTTGATTTCTGGTACCTGTCCATGTGAAAAAAAATTGAACCAAGATCAAGTGGGATTTATCCCATGTATGGAAGGATGGTTCAACATAAGAAAACCAACTAATGTAACACACCATATTAATAGAGCAAAGGAAAAGAAATGATATTCTCGATTGACTCTAAAAATGTGTGTTCTAGTTTGCAAGCTGCTGGCATGCAATATACCAGAAACAGAATGGCTTTTAAAAAGGGGAATTTAAAAAGTTGCTAGTTTACAGTTCGAAGGCCGAGAAAATGTCCCAATTAAAACAAGTCTATAGAAATGTCCAATTTAAGGCATCCATCTAGGGAATGATACCTTGGTTCAGGAAGGCTGATGAAGTTCAGGGTTTCTCTTTCAAGTGAGAAGGCACATGGCGAACACAGTCAGGGCTTCTCTCTCAGCTGGAAGGGCACATGGCCAACACGGCATCATCTGCTAGCTTTCTTTCTTGGCTTCCTGTTTCATGACGCTCCCCAAGAGGCATATTCCTTCTTCATTTCCAAAGGTCATGGGCTTGTGGACTCTGCTTCTTGTGGCTATGTTGTTATGCTTTGCTCTGTCTGAATCTCTTTCATTCTACAAAATGTTTCCTCTTTTATTGGACTCCAGAGATTTATCAAGACCCACGCAAATAGGTGGAGACATGTCATCACCTAATCCAGCTTAATAACCACTCATGATTAAATCACTTCTCCAGGGAGATGATCTGATTACAGTTTCAAACATACGGTATTGAATAGGGATTATTCTGCCTTTACAAAATGGGATTTAGATCAAAACATGGCTTTTATAGGGGACATACATCCTTTCAAACCAGCACAATGTGTTTAACAAAATCTAGCACCTTTCTTGAATAACACATTTACAAAATTTGGAATAGAAGGAAATGTCAATGAAAAACCCACAGCTAACATCTTAATGTTGAAAGTTTGAAAGTTTTTCTTTTAATATCTTGACAAGAAAAGTATATCTACTGTCACCACAGTTATCCAACATTTTACAGGAAGTTTTTGTCAGAACAATAATGAAAAAGAAAGGCATAAAAGGCATGCAACTTGGAAAAGGAAGTATGAGAATTTCCCTATTTGCTGATGATATGATCCTATTTAGAAAAAAGCCTAAAAAGTATACAACAAATCTCTTAGAACTAATAAAAAAATAAAGCAAAGGTGTGAGGTACAAGCTCAACATGCCGAAATCAGTAGTCTTTCTATACACTAGTCCTGAACAATCTAAAGATAAAATAAAGAAAACTCCACTTACAATAACAATTCAAAGAATCAAATATCTAGGAATATATCTAAGTATGTAAAGGCCTTGTACACAGAAAGCTGCAAACATCACTAAAAGAAATCAAAGAAAATAAATAAAATAAATAAATTTTCACATCCATGAAGTGAAAGATTAAATATTCTTAAAATGTCAGTTGTTTCCAAAGCAACTTACAGATTCAATGCAATTCCAACCAAAATTCTATAGCCTTCCTTGCAGCATTGGAAAAGCCAATAGTCAAGTTCATATGGAAGAGTAAGGGGGGTCTGAAAAGCCAAAGTCATCTTGAAGATGAAAACTAAAGATGGAGGACGTACACCTTCCAATTACAAAAATTATTACCAAACTATAGCAATGGCAATAGCACGGTATGAGGACAGACATAGAGACATGGAATCAGACTGAGAGTTCAGAAAGCATTCCTCAAATCTAAGGCCAACTGGTTTGTTACAAAGGCACTATTTCTGCTCAATTGGGAGAGACCAGTCATTCAGCAAATGGTGCTGGGGTAAGTGGATGACCAGATGCAAAAGAATTAAGATGGACCCACACCTCATAGCATATACAAGAATCAATAAAAAAATGGATTAAAGGCCTAAATGTAAGAAACAGAACTATAAAACTCCTAGAAGTAAGCATAGGGAGCATATTCAGGAACTTGTGTTAGACAACGTTTTATTAGCCCTTGTAGCAAAAGCACAAGCAAAAAAAGAAGAAAAATACATGAATGGGAGCTCATGAAAATAAAAATCTTGAATGCATCAGTGGTTTTATCATGAAAATGAAATGACAACTTACTCAATAGGAAGAATTATTTGGAAATCATATGTCCGATAAATGTTTAACATCCAGATTACATAAAGAAATGCTACAACTTAACAACAAAAGGGCAAAGAAACTAAAAATATGCAAAAGTCTTGAATACACATGTATTAGTTAGGGTTCTCTAGAGAAACAGAATCAACAGGGAACACTTGCAAATATAAAATTTATAAAAGCATCTCATGTGACCGCAGGAATGCAGAGTCCAAAATCCACAGGGCAGGCTGCAAAGCCAACGACTCTGATGGAGGGTCTGGATGAACTCCACAGGAGAGGCTCACCAGCCGAAGCAGGAATGGAACCTGTCTCCTCTGAGTCCTCCTTAAAAGGCTTCCCATGATTAGATTTAGCATCACTAATTGTAGAAGCCACTCCCCTTTGGCTGATTACAAATGGAATCAGCTGTGGATGCAGCTGACGTGATTATGATCTAATCCTATGAAATGTCCTCATTGCAACAGACAGGCCAGTGCTTGCCCAATCAGATAAACAGGCACCACAACTTGGCCAAGTTGACACATGTCCCTAACCATGACAACACATTTCTCCACAGAACATATAAAAATGACGAGGAAGTATATGAAAATATGTTGAACATCATTAGCCATTTGGGAAATGCAAATCAAAATCATGATGAGGTACCATTTCAGATCCCCTAGAATGACTATTATTAAAGGTCTTTATCTTTCCTTATATGTCCTCCTGAACACTTTTGTCTTAGCAAGTGATCAACATGATGATTTAAAAGCCAAATTATTGATAAATAATTGAGGCACAGATAAAAATATTAATATCCACTGTTAATCATCATGTTCTTTGAAATAGAAGTGGCCATATATACTATCTGGCTAAAGAAGTCTGACAAAAAAGCAATGCCAGCCACTTGTAAATTAACTTGTTCCAAAGAAAGTAGTTATGCACTATAAATTATGTAAATAAAAATTATTTTATTTTATGCCAAAAAAAGAAAAATTACAAGTGTTGAATAGGATGTTGAGACATATTCATTGCTGGCAGGAATGTAAAATGGTGTGGCAGTTGTGGAAGACAGCCTGGCAGTTCCTCTAAAAGTTAACGTAGAACCACACTTCTAGATATATACCCAAAAGTATTGAAAGAAGGGACGCAAACAGATATTTGCACCCTGATGTTCACGGTGGCACTGTTAACAATTACCATAAATGGAAGCAGCCCTTGTGTCCCTCAGCTAATGAATGGATAAACAAAATGTGGCATAGTCACAAAATGGAATGCTATTCAGGTTTAAAGGGAGGAAATTCTAATACACATGGCAACATCGGTGAACTTTGGTGAGTGAAATAAGTCAGACACTAAAGGAAAATATTGTATGATATCACTGACATGAAGTAATAAGAATAAGCAAATTCATTGAGTCAGAAACTAGAATATAGCATACTGGGACTAAGAAGTGAGGAGGGAATGAGGAGTTAGTGGATACATTTTATAAAGTTTCTATGTGGAGTGGTGGAAAAATTTATGTAATGGCTGGTGTGATCCTGTCTATATAATTAACAGCACTGAGTCACGTACTTGAATGTAGTTAAAAGGTGAATTTTTAGGTTGTACATATGTTACTAGAATAAAAATTAAAAGAAAAAATAGCACTATACAACGAAAACTGTAAATGTACATTTGCAATTTGACCTTTAAAATTAAGAGTATATCCAAATGACATGCTAAATCCTATTACTTCTAATGTATTCGTAAATTCTTTGGGGTCTATTGTTTATACAATAATATCTTAAAGTAAGAAGAGCTTTATTTATACCTTTTGAAGGCTTACAACTTAGTTTATTTTTTCTTTAGTATTTGGGCTTATAAGGACTTCTAATATCATGTTGAATATACGTGGTATTGGTGGACCTGTTTATATTACTCACAGTTTTAAGGGGGACACTTCTAATCTTTCCCATTTTGGGTGATTGTATTAATGTGGCAAATAAAATGTGTCAACTTTCAAGATAATTTATGATATGTAGGATAATGTTCCATCCTTGAAAATGGGATTAGATAAACTTGATGATTATATTATATTTAGATTCACCACTGGATTTTCTTTACTTTATTTTCTATTAACTTTGTAACACTATTTATAAGGTAAACGGGCATGTAACATTTTGCCTGGTTTTGTTATTAGATTAAGCCTACTTCACTGAATAAGTTGAAGAGTCCTCTCTTTTTCTTGAAAAATAATATACAATTGTGATGATTGTTTCATGAAGTTAGGTGAATTTCTCATTGGGAATCCTCTGAATCTGATAGTTTACTTATGTGCAGTTATTCAAGCACTGTGTAAATTTATTTTACAAATCATAAGTCTGTTCATGCATTTTACATCATCTTGAGTAAATTTTATATTATATTTTCCTGGGTGTTTCTGCATTTAATTTTCAGCTTAAGAACTGTTTGCATTTAGTCATTAATAGTATTGTTCAATTAATCGTTCCGTATCAATTGTGCCTCCCTTTTCATGCATACAATTTCTTGATTACGTCTTCTCTTTTCAATTTTGCCAAAAAATTATTTTTTTGTTAGAAGCTTTAGAGCTTTTTTAATGCTTAAGTTTTCTCTTGGGAAATGTAATAATATGGTATGGTTTTTATTTTCACCTTGATTTATTAGATCATTCCAGACTTTACACAGAATGTATGGAAATGTAATGAAACTGTACATCTTAATTTACAGAAGCTTTAGGTAGAGTTTAAAATAAGGTAGTATTTCTTTAAAAGTAACAATAAAGAATGCAGAAAGACTACTTAATAATTGTCTGATTTGACATTAAAACAATTATGAAAAGAGAAAGTATCAGTTAAATTGAAAGCAGAGATGTAGCTTTCTGGTTTCTGGTCTTTTTAATAACTCAAATTATCCTCTGGTATACAATTACATAAAGCAAATTTTTTTCAGTCCCATATTCAACTTAGTACCATGGATTACTGAGATAGGAGCACTGATTGATGCAATATTGTTTACAGTAAATGTCAGTGGATGACTAAAAATATTCTCTATCCAAAAATTCAAAGTAAGGAATGACATACTTTTGTTTCTTGGACTTACTTTCTTGTTAAAGGTGACAGCAATTAAATGAAGCTATTCATTTTTTATTTTAAAAGTCTGATTATTGAGCAGTTTATAATATAAAATGAAAATAGTAGCTCAGTTGTTCAGATGCAAGGAGGTGAATTTTGTCAGCAGCCTGAGGAAGCTTCCCCTAGTCTAATCTCTGACAAGATCATGGCCTCAGCAAGCCCGTTGATGATGACTTTGTGAGACTCTGAAGCAGATCAGTTAAGATGTGCCCAAAATTCCAGGAAAATAAGTTGTTTTAAGGTGCTAAACTTGTGTTAATTTGTTGCAGAGCAAGAGATAGCAAGAGATAATGACAAAACTAATAAAATCTGTAATACCGTAAAGAGAAAGAATGTCTTATAACCCAAGGATGAGAGGATATAGATGAAAATCATTTTCTATAAGAAACAAGAAAATATTTTCAAAACATATAATTGATATGTTCCAAATATGAGAAGAAACCGTGAAAAGTAGAATAGTTTGAAAAAAAAGGAAAGATAAATGGTTGCTTAAAATTTTTAAATGTAAGAAAAATAGAATTCAATCAAGGATTTAAGAATACAAAAAGGGAGGATAAAAGAGAAGAGTCATTACACTATAGCAATACAATCAGGTAGTAAAAGTAAACATAAGAATTCCATCTAATAGAGTATTCTGGCCTAAATGTGGCCTATTCAGTTAGGCTCTCCTGACCACCCTACTTTACCATTAATCCTTCACATACCTTACACTTCCTACACTGCTTTGTTGATAGCACTTGTCAACTTCTAATTTATCGTATACTTTACTTATTGATTATGTTTATTACCTCTCTACTCTGACTGGAATAAGAGACCCAAAGATGAAGTTTCAGTTTCTTTGTTCATTGATGTGTTCCAAATGTCTAAAACAGGGAATGACTCATACTAGGTGTCAATAAGTGCCCCCAAATATTTGTTCAGTGAGCAAATTAATGACAAAGAGACACGAGAAGGTATGACAAATATACACAAAGCAGAAGCAATAAGGAAGAGAAAAGAAAAAAAATGCATCATAGAAAACAATTACAAGTTTTAGTTCTTAGTCTACAAAGGATCAAAACTCAAAAATTTCCTATAAGCATTCATCACAGTTAATTCTAATAAGTACTTAAAAGTAAGATAATTTATGTGTAGATGACATACAAAAGTAATTTTTGTCTATTTTCAAATTTCCAAGTATTCTTAAATAGGCTTCTCTTACATGATTAGCTAATATTCATTAAAATAATAATATTCACTTATTATAGTAAATTATAATACTGATAATTTTGAACAGTTCTCCACAGATGAATTTTGTCTTACTCTATATTTTGTATTAGCATATTTCATTTAGAGCTGTAAACAATTGAGATACCCAGCTCAACAGATGCTTTTCACTTTGCTTAATTTTTTATTTCATGATTTGTGTTCTGCAGCTTACTGTTTTTTTTAATTATTTCCTATTCCATGGGAACATCTGATACTAATTCTTTCAATGTTCGAAAATATTCATCTGTTTGAGTAAAAGCTTTTGCAGTTTTGGAATACTACCTCAGTCCTGCAATTTACATTAATTTTGAAGAGACTAATTTGGAAACTATACTTATTTACAGGTAAATGTCCTCTTGCAAGTATCTTCACATTCTGGGAAAGGAAAAAAATAGGATGGATAATGTTGTCGTAATTATTTTAATAAGTGTGTTGACATTGATAATATCGAATATTAGAAAATACCAAAACATATTTAAAAGTTTGAGATAGTATTATAACTTTTAAATTCCTCATGTAGTCCAAATTATAATAGTCATATATATAAATCACAGTTGTTAAATGTATAGATGTGCATTTTCTTTTCTGTTTTATAGTCTACACATGACATTTCAATTATAATTTTTAATGTTAAAATAATGCATACAATCTTCCTAAAGGCTGCTTGACATCAAAATGTTTCAGCAAATTTAAAGATATCTTTATATTTAATTCTATTTGTACTCATCTTTGCAAATTACAATGCTAGGAATGATCATATTTTTAAATTAATTATCGATCAACAGCTATATTTTAAGCATCTAGGATACTCATCATTATAGCATTAGATGTATATGGAATAATGAACAAACAGCATTAATGTCTATCATCAGATATATTATAATCTATCTGAAGTCAGAACTAACCTAGTATTTAATTGGATATAATTTTAAAAACATTCAGAGAAAAGAGAAACATATTGTATGGTACATATTTGAAAAGGTTATAAAGAATGAGAGGTTGAATTGAATTACAAAGGTTAGGTCATATTAAAATAAGAAGAAAAATTCATGAAGGCAAGGAGGAGGTGTTTATTTTGTCCATCCTGAATTTAAAAAGCTGATTGAATATCTAAATGGAAATGTCCAGCTTGAAATTGTGGCCTGACTAAAGATATACATATGTAAATATATGTATTGTGATAAAGGAGGAGAGAATCTCATCTAGTTTTGAATTTCTAAAGGAAAATAATTGATTTTTTAAACTTACCCAATTGTTGTTTTTTTCCCTTTCCTTTGGTTCTTACCTTTCTTCAATAAAATGGGGATGCTAGCAATTAGAAAAATGTGATTCTTTACAGAAATATCATAATGAATTATTCTTACTTTTAGAAATAAGATATGTATATATACATTGGATCATAATTAAAATAAATTTATTATTAAAGGGAACTCCATGAATTTATAGTCTTTAAAATGTCAAGGTTACTTTATAAAGTGTTTTAATTATTTTAAACATATTTTTATTTTTGCAAAATTTGCATTAATATACTTAATGATACTGATGTGCAAATGCTTTCCATTATGCACGCTTCATGTTCATTTTTCAAATGTTTATATGATACATTTTAAAACATTTTTAAGAAAGGAAATATGGAAATACATTTTGAAAAACTCAAGCCAAAAAAAAGAGCAATGGTTCTCTAAAGTACCTTAGATATACTTAACATTTCCATTTATTTACCTTTCATTATAATTGACACATTACTTTAATGTTGAAAAATAATCAAATTATCAGAAACCACCATTAAAAAATTGTCAAGATTTAGGCAACATCACGGTCATCTTGCATACGGTTTTATAAGCCTTGATATTATCTTTATAATTATTTTTCTCTTATAATTATTCAGCATAAATTCCTTGTTTGAATGGAAAAGTTATTGGTGAAAGAAGTAATGTCATCTTTGTCATTTATAAAGGACTTTTATGTGTGAGTTGGCTTCTGGTCTGAATATTGCATATTTTAAGCAGCTTCATTGTGATATATTTACATATTGCACAAGCCATCCAAAGTGTACATTCAGTGGCTTTCAAGATAATCATAGAGTTGTGCATTCATCACCACAATAAATCAAGATAATCATAGAGTTGTGCATTCATCACCACAATAAATTTTAGAATATTTTCATTTTTCTTCAAAAAGAAAAACCCCACACCCCTCAGCAGTCCCCTCTCAATCCCTCTATTCTTCCCCATGCCTACATAACCACTAATCTAATTCTGTCTGTATAAATTTATTTATATATACATCTTATAAAAAAATGGAATCATTTTTGCTTCTGGTTTCTTTCACTTAGCATAGTTAAATTTTTTTTTTTAATTAGAGAGGCTGTGGATTTACACTGAAGTCATGTAAAAAATGCAACATTCCCTTAAAATCCATGATTGTTGAAGCTTTGCATTAGTGTGGTACTTTGTTATAACTGATGAAAAAATATTTAAATATTACTGTTAAATGTAGTCCTTAGTTTGCTTTGGTCTATTTTTTCCTATACTCCTCTGTCATTAACAATGTTTAATAATTTCTTATATTTGTTATAATTCCATGAAAGAACTGTCCTATATATATATTATTAACCACAGCCTATCATCTACAACAGGGCTCAATGAGTTTTGAAGTCCCATGTTTTATCTTTTATCTTATGTTACTTTTCTTCTAGTAACATTCACGATCCAAAATTTCCCTTTTCAACCACATTCACCACGTAATTTAGTGCTGTTAATCATATTCACAATAGTGTGCTATTATCACCACTATCCATTTACAAGCTTTTCCAAACAACCAAAGTAAAAATTCTATACACTGGTAATCTACATTCCAGATTTTAATTCTGTGAGGTCGCTTATTATAATTTATTTATATTAGTGAGTTCATGCAATATTTTCCTCTGATTTCTGGCATTTTCATGCAACCTAATATCCTCAAGATTCATCCATGTTTTCATATGCATCCTATATTCTTTCCTTTATACATCTGATTAATATTCCATCATATTAAGTTTATGGTATTATGCCCATTGTTTGGTGGACACTGGGATTGTTTCCATGTTTGGGAAATTGTGACAAATGCTTCTGTGAACATCAGTGTTCAGTATCTGTTCATGTCCCTGCTTTCAGTTCTTATGCTTCTATACATAGCAGTGGGGTTGCCACTCACATGACAACTCTATACTTAGCTTCCCCAGGAATCACAAGGCTCTTCCACAGCAGCTTCATGACTTTACTTTCTCAGGAGCACTGAGTGAGTGCTCCTATTTCTCGACATCCTCTCCAACAGTTGTAATGTTCTGTTTTTTTAAGATACTGGGCATTCTAGTATGTGTGAAATGATATATATTTTTGTGGCTTTAATCAGCATTTCCTTAACAGCTTGTAATGTTGATTATGTTTTCATGTGCTTTTTACCCATTTATATTTCTTTAGGAAAAATGTCTAATGAAATGTTTTGTTCATTTTGTAATTAGGCTGTAATTTTATTGTTGAGTTGTAGGATTTCTTTCTGAATTCTGGATAGTAAAGCCTTATTATATGTGTTTTCCAAATATTTTCTTCCATTGACTAGGTTGCCTTTCACTTTCTTAATAAAATCCTTTGAGGCACAAAAGGTTTTAATTTTGATCAAGTGACATTTCTTGATTTCTTCTTTCATTGCTTGTGCTTTGGGTGTTAGGTAAAAAAAAATGCTGCTGACCACAAAATCTTGAAGCTGCTTCCTATAACAGTTGGTAAAATCTGCCAGAATGCAATACACCAGAGATGGGTTGGATTTTACAATGGGGATTTATTAGCTTACAAATTTACAGATACAAGGCTTTGAAAATGTCTAAATTGAGACATCAATAGGAAGATACCTTCTCTGAGGAAAGCCTGCTGGCATCCAGGTTTGCTCTACAGCAAAGCACATGGTCTGATTTTAACTTCTCTCAAGCTTTTCCTCTCTAGTCCCATTGGTTTCATCTCTCAGTTTTTTTCTGCCTTTTAGCCCCTCACAAAGTACTCCACTAAGAGGATAGAGGCCTACCTTGAATGGGACAGGTCAAATCTCAATTGAATTAACCTAACCAAAAGGTTCTACCCACAACAGGTCTGAACCCATAGAAATGGATTAAAAGAACATTGTCTTCTCTAGGCTACATAACAACACCAAACTAGCACAGTTTCCTTACATATTTTCTGGAGTTTTATGATCCTGGTGTTTATAGCTAGGTCTTTGACTCTTCTTTTTTTTTTTTTTCACGTGGGCAGGCACCAGGAATCAAACCCAGGTCTCCAGCATGGCAGGCGAGAACTCTGCCTCTGAGCCGCCATGGCCTAGCCTCTTTGACCCATTTTGAGTTAATTTTTGTGTAAGGTGTGAAATAGAAATCCTCTTTCATTCTTCTGCACATGAACGTCCAGTTCTCCAGGCTCTATTTGTTGGAGACTATTCTACCCCTGTTGGGTGGAGACAATAACCTTGTTAAATATCAATTGTTCATACATATGAGGGCCTATTCCTGAACCCTCAATTTCATTCCGTTCTCTTTACCTGAGACCATGCTGCCTTGATCACTGTGCCTTTGTGATATGCTTTAAATTCAGAAACTGTGAGTCCTCCAGCTTTGTTCAATTTTCTCAAGATATTTTCAGCTCTTCAGGGACCTGTACCCTTCCAAATAATGTAGATAACTGGCTTTTCCATTTATGCAAAAAATGCTCTTGGAATTTTGATTGGGATTTCACTGAATCTATGCATCATTTTGGGTAAAATTGATACCTTATTAACATTTAGACTTCCAATCAATGAGCGCAGAACAGAATATCCTTCCATTTCTTTACGCTTTCTTTGATTTCTTTAAGCAATGTTTCATAGTTTTCTGTATATAAGTCCTTTACTTAGTTAAATTTATTCCTGGATATTTTATTTTTTTTTTTGCTGTTATTATAAACATAAATAATTTTTTTGTCTTGGTTTCCTCCTCACATTGTTCATTACTGGTATTCAGAAACACTACTGATTTTTGGATGTTAATCTCATATCCTGTCATTCTGCCAAATTCATTTAATAACTCTAGTAACTTTGCTGTACATTTCTCAGGCTTTCTAGATATGGGATCACATCATCTGCAAATAGTGAAAATTTTACTTCTTCCTTTCTTATTTGGCTGCCTTCTTTTTCTTTTTTTTGGTATACTGTATGGCAGGGTCACATTCCATTATTTTTCCATGTGAGTTTATTGCAGCACCATTTGTTGAATTTTTTCTTGTTTGTTTTGCTTGTTTGTTTTTTGAAGGGAAATGCACAGAAGAGGAATCAAACCTGGGTCTCCTGCATGGCAAGTGAGAATTCTACCACTGAACTGCCCTTACACTACCCCACCCCCACTTCTTTTTCATTTTCTTGCCTCTCTGCTCTAGCTTGAACTTCTAGCATATTGTTGAATAACTAACTGATGACAGAGAGTGGTTTGGTTTGTTAAATGCTACTGGAATTCTATATCTCATAAATCGAATGATTTTTTAAAAGAGAATTCATTAACTTACCTGTTTACAGTTCTAAGGCCATAAAAATGTCCAGTCTAAGCCATCCAGAAAAAGATATGTTGACTCAAGAAAGGCCAATGTCTGACAATGGGAAGGCATGTAGCTAGCATCTGCTGGTCCTTGTTCCTGATTCTGTTGCTTCCAGCTTCTGATGCCAGTGGTTTCCTCTCTAAGCAACCGTGGGTCATAATTTGGCTTCTCTGGGGCAAAACTCTGGGTTCTGGCTTGTTTAGCATCTCACTGGAAGGCACATAGTAACATCTATTGGGCTCCACATTTCCAGATATCCAGGTCTTAGCCTCTGCTCTCTCTGTCTAAGCCTCTCCTTTGTTATGCCAAGCATTTTGAAATATCTGCCTCTATGTTGCTTCTCTAGCAACTGTTCTCCAAACGTCTCTGTTGGCTCTGTAACAACTGTTTTCCAAGCATCTGACCTTCCTCCAGAATGTTTCCTCTTCTAAAGGACTCCAGTAAACAAGCAAAGACCAGTATTGAATGGGCAGTGTCACATCTCCATCTAGTCAAAAGGCCATGACCACATTTGTGTGTGTCACATCTCCATAGAAACAATCCAATTGAAGTTTCTACCCCACAATATTGAATAGATATTAAAAGAAACATGGTTGCCCCCACAAGATTGCATCAGGAAAAAAGACATGATTTTTCCGGGGTACGTAAACAGCTTCAAACCAGCACAGAGGACATCCTTCTCTTTTTCCAGACCTTAGAGGAAAGCTTTCTGTCTTACACCATTGAGTATGATATTAGCTGTGGACGTTTCATATATGCTCTTTAACATACAGAGGAAGTTTCCTGCTATTCCTATTCTTTCAAGTGTTTTCATCAAGCAGGGATGCTATAATTTTTCAAATGCATTTCTGCTTCAGTGGAGATATGATGTTTTTCATTTTTCTTGAGTTTTGTAATGTTGTATATTACATTAATTGATTTCCTTGTTTTGAACTGCCCTATATATCTGGGATAAATCCCACTTGATCATTGTGTGTAATTCCTTTAATGTTCTGTTGAATTTGATTTGCAAGTATTGAGTTGGGGATATTTGTAGCAATATTCATTTTAAAAATTGGTCTGTAAATTTCTTTACTTATAGTATCTTTATCTGGCTTTGGCTTTAGGTTGGTGTTAGCTTCATAAAATGACTTAAGTAGTGTCCTATCCTCACCATTTTTGGGAAGCATTTGAGCAGGATTGGTATCAATTCTTCTTGAAATGCTTGGCAGACTTCACCCGTGAAGCCATTTAGTTGGGAGGTTTTAGATGGCTGATTCAATCTCCTATGTGTGATTGGTCTGTTGAGGTCTCCTATTATTTCTAAGTCAGGGTACATTGTCCATGTGTTTCCAAGAATTTGTCCATTTCATCTAGTTGTCTAATTTGCTGGCATCCAGTTGTTCATAGTATCTTCTAATGGTCTTTGTGGAGTTAGTAGTAATGCTCCCTCTTCTTGTTTCTGATTTTATTTATTTGCATCTTCTTTCTTTATTCTTTGCCAGTCTCGCTCAGAGTTTGTCATTTTTTTTATCCTCTAGAAAACCAAATTCTGGCTTTGTTAATTCTCTCTATTGTTTTTTATTATGTTCAATTTTATTTATTTTCTCTTTAATTTTTCTTATTTCTTCTGCTTATTTTGATATATTGTTGCTGTTCTTTTTCTATTTCCTTCAGAAGTGCAATGAGGTACTTGATTTTAGCTCTCTCTTCTTTTTGAATTTAAGCATTAGGGTTATACATTTCCGTCTCAACACTGCGTTTATTGTATCCCACATGTTTTGATATGTTTTGATCTCATTTTCATTTGTCTCAAGATATTTATTCATTTCTCTTGCAATGTTTTCTTTGAAATACTGATTTTTTTAAAAAATTGTGCTGATAACCTCCACTAACTGTGAAATTTTCTATTACTTCATCTTTTATTAATTTCCAGCTTCATTCCATTATGATCAGAGAAAGTACTGCTTATAATTTCAATCTCTTAAATTTATTGAGGCTTGTTTTGTAACCTAACATGAGATCTATCCTGGAAAATGACCCATTAGCACTCCTGCTGTTTTGGGGCACAATGATCTGTACATATCTGATAGGTCTAGTTCTTTAGATTCTTAAAGTTCAGTTTTCTTATTGACCTTCTGTCTAGTAGTTCTATGTGTGGATGAGAGTGGTGTGTTGAAGTTTCCAACTGTTATTGTAGAGATGTCTGTTTCTCCCTTCACTTTTTCCAGTGCTTGCCTCATATGGTCTGGTACACCATGGTTAGGTGTATAAATATTTAACATTGCAATTTCTTCTTGGTGGATTACCCATTTTATTAATATATAGTGTCTTTCTTTATCTTATACCTCTTATATCTTTCTTTATATCTCTTATAACTGTTTTGCATTTATACTTTGTTTTGTCTGATATTACTATATCTACCCATGCTCTTTAACTTTTTTTTTTTTAGTAACTATGTGGAATACCTTTTTCCACCATTTCATTTTCTACCTAAATGTGTCCTTGTGTCTAATGTGAGTTTTTTGTAGGCAGCAAAATGTTGGATTATATTTTTATATCCTTCTACATATCTGTGTCTTTTGATTTGGGAATAGAATTCATAAATATCCAATGTTTATTATTGTAAATGCAGTAATTACACTTCAATGATTTTTTCCTTCAGTTTTACTATAGCATCTTAATTTTCTCTCTTTTGTTACCCTTTTACTTACCCTTACTGATAATGTTCATTTCTACACTCTACTACAAGACTCTGTCTCCTGTCTTTTCCCTTTCCTCCTGTAGAACTCCATTCAGAATTTCTTGTAGGGCAGGGTCCTTAATGATAAACTCATTCAATTTCTATTTATCTGTGAATATTTAAAATCCTTCATTAAAAAAATTTTATTGGAAAAGTTGTACATTTACAAAACAACCATGCATAAAATATAAGATTCCCATATACCATCTTACCCCCAACACTTGCATTGGTGTGGAAAATTTGTTAAAATTAATAACTTTTCTATATAGTAACATAATCATTATCAATAACCAAGGCTGTTGGAGCACAGTTCAACAATTTAGGGTATTTCCTTCTGGCTATTCTAATGCACCAGAAACTAAAAATAAAAATCTATAAAATAGTCAATAGTCATTTTTTTCTTTTATGCCTAGGTTTTCTCATTGTTTGTTTGTGTTCTCTAAATGTTCTTCAATATTTGGTAAAATTTAATCTAGACTTCTAGCTTAGCTTCTATTTAACTGATCAGAATTTTTTCAGCCTTATTTTTTGGATTCTTGCCCTGCTTTTATGCAGTTGTTTGAGATTGCCACTATTTATGTGCAGTTGCTCACCCCAAGGAAAAAGCTCTTTCTTCCCTCTTTCTCCTGTTTCAGTTTGAATTGTTTTTTGCCTCTTTATGCTTTAACACTTCTTTCATGATCTCTGGTAACTTTTGCTAGCAGGTCTGGCTCTGGGATGAGGGTCTCTCCAGACAGAATTGACCCCAGTCAGATCAAACCTGATAAGACTGTCCTGCAACTAATGAGGATGCTGTAATCAGTATCAAGGTTCCCTGAAGACCCAGCAGGGTAGCAGTCTTCAGTGAAACCTCTTGTTTCTATGTTTTTTCTGTCCTTCCTAACAGATGGTACTTGTCAGCCTTCTGCTCTCCACAGGCATAAAGTGGAGTGCCTATAATTCTCAGCAAACCTGTCCCTGCCAGGAGCATGATTGAGAGAGAGGCTGAGGTTGCAATTGGGTTTAAACTATCTCTGTCTACTAGCCCCTGAGATCTAAATTCTCTAAATAACTCATCACCTGTGATAGGTCTCAACACTCCATCTCCTTTGGAGGGACATATTTGGGAGAAGAGTCCCTCTTCAGACCATTCCCTGCATGCTGGAAATGGTACATAATCTCATATGGTCCCTTTATCCCCCTTTTTGGTCTGGGAGTGTGTTTGAGATAGGCTGGGCTCTGCTTTATGTAGTTTGAAACTGCTGCTTATATCTAAGCCCCTGGAGTCTAAATTCTCTGAGTAAAAGCCACCACTTGTGCTGGGCCCTGCCCCCCATCTCCTTGGGGAACATATATCCTTTATGGGAGTATCTCCTTCATCTGATTTGTTACTTGGTCTTTCATTCATTCCTTAATTCCACCCTTGCTTAGGTCAGGGATAAAAACTGAGAATGCCTGCATTCTTTAATGTTCTGCTTTAAAATAAGAAAGAAGGAAAAAAAGAAAAAAAAATCTGTTCTCAGAGTCAGGCCCAGTTCTCCAGTTTGCCAATCAAGAGCTGGATTTGCTACTATGTGCTCCCTTTCTTGAGGCACAGCCCTTTTTCACTATTCTGAGATCAGCCAACTCTGGAAACCTCTCTTTTAGGTTTTATCTTTTTGTCAGCCCTGCCTACTCCTAACTAGGGGCAGGGCAGATAAAAATCTCCAGGTTTCTTTCTTGTTTGCTTTGTAGATTTACCTGTGCTGTGAGTTGGTATTTCACAGTCTGGATTTGTTAATCAAATCCAAAATTGAAGCTTAGTTGAGCTCTCCATCCCTTGCTTCTAGTAGACAATGCTTCTGTTTTCCACTGGATAAAGACTGATTCAGCCTGTCATGCCAGTGGGTGGGGTGGGGGAGGGGAGCACCAGCTTTCGCAGCATAGGATAATTTACTTATAGTTCTATGCTGTTTACAGTATTGTCATGGTCAGGTTCATGTGTCAAGTTGGCCAAGTGGTGGTACCTGTTTGTCTGTTTGGGCAAGTGCTGGCCTGTCTGTTGCAATGAGGACATTTCATAGAATTAAATCATGATCACATCAGCTGCATCCACCACTGATTCCATTTGTAATCAGCCAAGGGGAGTGTCTTCTGCAATGAGTGATGCTTAATCTAATCACTGGAAGCCTTTTAAGGAGGATTCAGAAGAGACAGGCTCTCTTCCTGCTTCAGCTGGCAAGCCTCTCCTATGGAGTTCATCCAAACCCTCCATCGGAATCATCAGCTTCACAGCCTACCCTGTGGAGTTTGGACTCCGCGTTCCCACGGTCACATGAGACACTTTTATAAATTTTATATTTGCAAGTGTTCCCTGTTGATTGTGTTTCTTTAGAGAACCCTAACTAATACAGTTATCGATCTCAGCCCTATCACATGTCCCGGGTGGTGTGCCATGTGCATTTGGTCACAGAAGTTCTGCAAATAGTTGTCCCAGACAGTTCTTGGTTATTTACTAGCTGCTCTGGTGTACAAACTACATCCCACACATCTCTATACCACCATTTTGCCATGCCTACTTTGGCAAGTGACCTTTCTCTCATTTCTGAAGGACAGTTTTACCAGATAAAGAATTCTTGGCTGGCAGTTTTCCTTCCAGTACCTTAAATATATCCTATCACTACCTTTTTACCTTAATGATTTCTCATGAGAAATTGGCTCTTAATCTTATTGCTGTTCCCTTGTGTTGATTAATTGCTTTTCTCTTGCTGCTTTCAGATTTCTCTCTTTATCTTTGGCATAAGACATTCTGATTAACATGTGTCTTGGAGTAGGTCTATTAGGGTTTATTTTGGTTGAAGTACAATGTGCTTCCTGGGCAGGTATATTTACATCTTTCATAAGAATGGGGAAATTTTCAGCCACTGTTTACTTATATACATTTAATGTCCCTTTTCCTTTCCCTTCTACTTCTGGGACACCCATGTCGCATATGTTTGTGTGCTTTATGTTGTCATTCAATTTACTGAGACCATGCTCATTTTTTTTTTCCAT